>CAUYRT010037642.1:0-12234 GCA_963574885.1 Lepilemur ruficaudatus
CCTTGCTTTTGGTGTGTCTGGTCATTCTTCGGCCAAAAGCACACCAAGAACTGAGAATAGACAAGATTACCAACCCCAAAACCTGACAACACCACAAATACGTGAAGCCACTTTTATTATTCCTATTTTACAGATGAGAAAATTGAGGTTTAAAGTATTTAAATAACTCCTCCAAAAGTCAGACATGATTTGAATCCAAATCTCTCTGACTCCCAAGTAGTGCATTCAACCCAGACTTAGATTTGATGTGGTGGAGCCCTTTCATTGCCCTGCTCCTAAGCCTAGACCCTGGCAGCAGTTCTGGTTTATCTGCCACAGCCTCCTCTATCCCATCAGTCCCGGACAGGAAGAAATGCAAAGATGCGATTATTGAAGCTATTTATGAAAAAGGCCTCTGTCCTCTGTCTCTTTATAAATCCCTGACCCCTTCCAGGCATGCCATATGTTGCACAGGGCTCCTTGGGAAGCAGGCTCTGAGATGTAGATCAGCATGCATTTAATTTATTAGGAAGTGCTATTAGGAAGCAGGGTGGAGAACAGAGGGAAGCTGAGCTGAGACATAGTCTCAACGAAGGTTCAGCCAACCTCATGGGGAGATCTGTTGCTGGGATGGCCCTTCAGAATTGCGGGACAGCTGAGCCTTTACAAATTCACATCAACCAGGTTCCCAAAACAGGCTGCTCCGAGCAGGGAAACGACACTGAGCAAAGGAGCTCTTTGGCTGGTGTACCTTCAAACGGGGCTGACACCTGAGGACTGTCTGCCAGCAGCACTCCTAGCAGCAGGCAGGATTAAAGCCTTCACTCCTGAATGGGGAACAGACTATTTCAAAGGGATCTTTGTTTTTGCTGTGTGTGAGCTACCTCTCCTAACACACACACACAAAGTGTAAAATCCATGGCACTCACCAATGTGTTTTAGAATTTCAGAGGAGGGACAGAGAGATGATACAAAATGCTGCTATAACAAAAAAAAAAGCCGATTATGACCCGAAAAGAGAGAATTAGGCTGCTGAAAAGATCCAATCACATTTGCATTACTTTCATTGCCCAGTTTTAAACTGTTTACTAGGAAGAGGACTTCTACCTGGCTGCCTAATCTTTCAAAATTGGCCTTCCATAATTGTAACTCACGATACATCTGCATGCTTCTTTAAGTGTTCTCAAGCTTCCCATTAGAATTTGAGCTGTCTGCTCAAAGAATACACATACATACAGAACCCCACAGACTTCTGCTGTCTTGGAACTCACAGACTATTTGATGGTGTAAGAGTGGAGGTGTCTGTTTTCTTCTATAGTGCCAGGTATAATATCTGGCACCTAGCAAGTACTCAATAAATACCGGCTAGCTGACTAAATGGTGTGTTCCAGTTGGAAACTGAAACATCTCTTTTGATGCTGGCAAACATTGCCAGTATTTGTGCTACACGTTTTCCCATTGTCTGCCCAATCCTCAGATCCATTTTCCAGAAGTTATGCCAGATTTGGAACCAAAAGGATTAAGACTATTTCTCTCATATCTTTCTGCACAGATATCCAAATACCCAAGCTGGTAATTTGGTTAAATCCTTGAAGTTTAAAGAAAAATAAAAGGTGAGGCTCACATGTAGTTACATAACTGTTCAAAAGAAACTTTGATACTTTGCAATTAAAAGTCAAACACATACCAACCATATTTCCCTTTTGGTAAAGGCAAACTAAACTTAGCAAAAAAGTTACCAATCATTCAAGGTAATATCCTTATAATATTTAAAAACTGCTCTTTGTAAAAATAAAATCATTCTGATTAAGACTCAAAAACCTCTACTTCAATCCACATAATCTCTGCTAATATTCCTTCTCCTCTTCTGTCTGTTTAAACAATCAAACCCTTGGTCCTCGCTGGCTAGATTCCCAGTCTACTTTCCTACATTTAAAAATGACCATACATTTTGGCCTGGATTCTCCATGTTGTCAGTAGGCTGCTTTGACTGGAAAGGTGCATTCATGTTCTTGGGTTTGCTAGTAAATTAATTTTATAGCTGATCTGGCAAGGTTCTTTGGGAAGAGACAGAAGTAGAGTATCAGGGTATCAGAGTATCAGGCGGTCAAGGAATGGGAAAATTTAGATTACAGTTTAGTAAAACTTGAAGTGGGACACTGTAAAGTTTTAAAAGCACTGTTAGTTTTAACGCACTAAGGGTATGTACATTTGAATAAACTTTAAAACAAAATAAGTATCCAATTGCATTAGGTTTATAAAAAAATGATTTTGTTTGGGATAAAATATATAAATTAGATATCTCAATTTCTGTAATTTACAATTCAGAGTTATTTAATTGTATTTGGATTTATGTGTCTGAGCAATTAAATGTTTGACATGATAAAAAAGTCTTTATAATCACAACAAATACAGGTCTTTGTTTCTTTTTTTAAAAAAGTAGGAAAATAATTCAGAAAGAAAAACATCTAGGATCTTAATGATTCTCCTGAGTTTTTGCCTTGTCAACCTCTCTGGGGGTCATCATTCAGTGATCACTCTGCATATCACAGAAAGCTTGACGTAGATCTGTGAGCCTCACAACAGCCATTCAGCTAGCAGGCTGTTTCCTCGGTGCCTAGCCCAGATGCCTGGCCCAAAGCAGGTCTTCAGTAATTGTTTAATGAATAACTGAACAGAGCTACTGCTTCATGGCAGAAAATAATCTCTCATGATCTTATGATGTAAAGCTAAGGAACATTCAGAGAGAATGTATACTTTCATGACTAATATAGGGAGGAAAATACAGAGATAGATTGTCTGCCAGTCAATACCTTTGATACCTCTGAGAATTTTAAACTCCTTTCTACGGTGCACCTTAAGGCATTCCATAATGAATTCATTTATATAATAACTACTTTAAGCCTAATACGTTCCAGGCACTGTTGTAGGCAGTGAATGAACAAAGCCATAGAGTTACACTTCAGCGAATCCACATCACTACCCTAAAAGGCAAATATTGATGATCTCATTTTTATGAGTAGGGAAATGACAAAGTTTTTCTTTCATAGTATGCTTGAGATCCCTGGCCTGTCCAGTGGTTAAGTGGCACATGTTTTGTTTTGTGTATTAACATCCTATTCTATCTGAAGTCAGCTTTATAGACCAATCCCCATCATTTAACATTGTATCACCACCAGTTGATACTTCAGTTCAAGCAAGTTTTTACCAGAGAAAAAAGATCTGTTAAAAACAAACTACACACATACACATATTTGCATTTTTGTAGGCCTAGTGTAAGAAAATATTAATATTACCTGATTTTGCATAATAAGTATTGTTACATATTTTAATTAGACTTCAAATCTGATTAATAATCAAGGTAGTTTTTCCCATGTAAATCCTTTCTTTCCCTTATGAAAGTATTTCCATTTCCATGGGCTTACTTGAAATTTCACAAAGCAAAAATTTACCTTAAAAATGTGAAGAGCTATATGTTAGAGCACAATATTTAGAAATCTAAAATAAAACATAAATGATTTAATAAGATTATTAATTTCAATTTTCATAGAACAAGACACCACATAAGGAAAGTTTGTTCTGAAAAATGAATCTCTGTCTCCTTGAAAGATACTACAGATCTAATTACTGAGAGCCAATTAAATGTTAAGAAAAACCACTTAAATTGAAATCTTTTAATGGATTTTATAAATTAGACCTATTAAACATTTTGAGAGCATTTAAATTTTATGCTGAATAAAACAACAGTATTTAAATAATTTAGTAGGATTCATTAAAGTCTTAATTCATCCAACAGAATTAAACATATTGGGTTCTACCCTTTTTGGGCTTCATCAAGTTCTGTGTGTAGCGGCAAGAAAACTAGATTTAGGAGACGCGGGAGCCCTGGGTCTAAGTCACATCACTGCTGTGTGACCTCAAAGTTGTCACTTGAGCACCCTGAGTATGGATTTTTTTTTAATCTGCAAAATGAAAATATCTTTCCATCTCAAAACATCTTTGTAAAGACTCAGTTAAAGTAGGTCAAAGTGCTTTGAAAACTGTAAAGCAATCTCACTGCATGCTATTTGTTACTATTTATTACTCAGCTGTCCTCCTTGCAATGGAGAGAGAAAATTAATCACAGGTTTTCCCCCCAAACTGAGGGGCTCCCAAAAGCTGCAAAGATCGTATAATCAGGCCAGACTTCAGTGAACTCCTCCTATTAGGTTGTGCAAACGTGTTCTGTGCCTCCAGTTGGCTACTCTTATAAACAAAAAGAAAAATGGGCTCACTGGTTTGAGAACCACAATTCTGTGGCTGACACTCAATGTTTAGTGTAGCTGCAGTACAATGAACTCATAAAATCATCTAATTTTAGGCATTTCTAGCAACTCTAGTCAATCATGAGGTTTAGGGCTTCTTTTTAAATTCAGATAATGGCTATAAGGAAATTATCTTGAACTATTCTGCACTGATCCCCTCAGACCATGATGATTGGAGTATCTGATAGGGTTGTGCATTTCTTTGCCCCACTTTAGGTTACCACCCAAACTCTTTTCACTTGCTTAAATCATCTCTATTAAAATTTTTTTCTGTCCTGCTCACCCAATTACCTTTTCTGTCATGCCTTGCTGATTATATTTCAAAACCCTACTCCTTCTCCTAAGTCATTCTTCAGTTACTGTTGGCAATTTCACCATATGCATCAGCTCCATTTTTTCCCCAGTCAGTATTTGTGTCTATAATATGACGCCCATAGAAAAATAATAGGTACTTAGAATTAGTGTGTGTGAAAGAGAGATAATGGTATCATGGTTTTGTTTTGTTTTTAAAGGAGACTTTACCATAAAATATAAGCTCTGGGATGAATGGGGCCAGATTAGCCATGGTGTTGGCCTGGGTGATAAGTACATGGAGAGTTCATTAGACTCCTCTGTCTACCTATTTTAATATTCTCCATGACAGAAATACAAAGTTTTTTCTCTTCACTTGCTATAGTCTGGGCTACTCTCATATCACCTAATTTAATATTTAGATGACTTCTGCCACTTAGATGGTGCTATAAAAACTCAACAGCAAAATAAAAAATTATAAATAACCATATGTATAACAGCAGTTACCATTTGTTTACTATGTACTAGCCTACCGGGCACTATTAAGGTGATTTACATAAATTATTTCATTTATTCTTTACAAAAAGCTTATCAAGTATTTATCACTAAAAGCTCAGAGAGGTTAAGCTGCCCAGTAACACCAGGATGAAAATGAACTTTGTTCATTATCAGTTTCTAATATGAGGAATATAATTATCCCATAACCCAACCACAATGTTCACATCCATATTGATGTACTTCATTTCCATATTATCATAGCTATTAAGTAGACTAGGCCAAAGACAAATTTGAAATCAGTTTACATTTACCTAGTTAAGTCAATACTTGGCAAACTTACAAATTTTATTTGCATTCACAATAAAATCAAGTATAATGCTAGCTGACTGCAAAGAGTCACTGCTTACAGCCACAATTTGGAGAAAGGGAGGTATCAAAGTTTAAAGGCAGCAGGTTCAGCCCTGTTAAAATGATCAACAACCACGTACAATCACGGGAAATCTGGCCCTAAAGATGACAGTGATCAATCCCCTACACATTAGGGCAATGAATTCCCTAAGTAGTTCACAATATAAACAAATTTTTAACAATTACTTTATATTTTATATCAACCTTTTAAAGTTTCATGCAGCTGTGGATTTTAATGCAACACAGTTCCTTAAAAATGTCAGTACTTTAATGGAATTAGTACATTCCTAAATATATATGCATTTTTGTAAATTATTACCACTGGCTTTAATTCTGTAAAATATTTAACTCCCAGGAAATAAAACTTCTTAAGAATGCCTATTTAAGGGGCAAAATGTTTTTATTTTTATTTTTTTGGTTCATGCAACCTGCTGGCTTTTAAAAAGGGTTTCTTTGGCGTGAAAGGAAAACACAGGACACATACAAATCTTTGCAGTTGTAAATGAACAAATGAGGGCACACAGTTCCTGGCATACAAATCTCACTAAATAAAAATGTTTACTAAAAACCCTCAGTCAAGAGGACCAGAAAAGTCTATAAACGTTTTTAAAAAATTTCAAATTAATTCACTATGTAACATCCAGCAACAAATGTTTTGATACAATTTCTTTAAGAGCCAGGCCCTTCACCTAGCATATGGTAAAATTACTTTATTACAAGAATACACATACAGATTCTCAGGAAACTGAGGTATTAGAAAATTGAGATATATTCATACAGCAAAGAGGTAGTCATAAAAATCCATAACTAAAAATAAGCTTATTTCTTAGCATTACAAAAAACTTACATAATTAGACTGAAACTATTTCATTATAACCCCTGTATTATTGTATACATTTTTTAAAGTAGCAGAAGAGAAATTTTGGCACTTTGGTGGTCTTTGTTATTTCTAGGTTTTTTTCATAATTTAACTATCTTGCTAACAGAATATGTGCTTTCAACTCCCTCCCCAACAGTGTTACCAGGCTGTACCAACCCAGGCACTCTCTTTGCCCAGGTGTTCACTATCCCTAACTCCTGCCCTTTTGATAAATCACACTTACCAAGAGGACCAACTAGGGTCAATGGTGACACACTCTGGCCGTGGAACACAATAAAATTAATCTGGTTCTTTTAGAAACAAAAACACTTGCCTTTGGCTTCATCAGTATGGATGATCTTCCAGATTTAGGGGGAAAAATGGGGAGAGGATACCTACATGTTCTAGTTTAACCACTGGTAAGATAAAATGGGCAATCTCATTTAGAAGTGAAATGATTTCAAATTCATCTTAAATGAGAAACTCTTAGGCCTAACGATACAAAACGTTTTAAGGCTAAAAAGCTGTCTCATCACGAACCAATTTTCGGCACTTGAATCTAACTCTCTGCAACCCAAGGAACTTACAACAATAAAAATTGAAAAGGCTGCATTTCACAGAAAGGCTACTTCACAATGTGGGGGGAGGAGTGGCAGGGAGGGCAGGCAGGAGGGTGGTCAGACACTGTATTAATGAAATACATTGTCAATATGAACAGTTCAGCTATACTCTTGCTCACAGGCAATTTTTATTTGTGATCCTTCTACTTCATATTTCAATGAATTAGTTATCTTTTAAAAATCCTATACAAAAAGTTTTCCTGTTATTACTGCATAAATATCATCTAAAGCTATGTTGTCCAACACAGTAACCACTAGCCATGTAGCCAATTTCAATTAATTAAATTAAATTAAAAATTCAGTTCAAGTATTCCAGCCACACTTCAGGGGCTCAGTAGCTACATATGACTAGTAACTACCATATCGGAGAGTACAAAGAACATATCCGTCATCATAAAAAGTGTGACTGGATAACGGCACTGATCTAAACAAAGTGCGGCCATGCTATATGCTCCAGAATTCTTAAAACTATTTCTTAAAGTTGTTTATAAAAAAAAGTATCACATCACCTCTGGGGCTACAGGTTAATACTGATCTGTGTTCAGAGGTGTGAAACAATGATGTCAACCTTCTGGTCCTTATTTAGACTGAATTTAAGAAGTATTTAGAGTTCCACATAAGGCCCAAGTAAAACTCACCTAGGTATTTTCACATTACTATTAATATAAAGAACCAAGTAAAGATCTATCATGCATGAGAAAAGCAAGTTAGGAGCTATATGATTAAAACAGATCATCTCATTCTTCCACTAATATCCAAAAATCTTGAAATATGGAAGTGTATGTAACTACTATTAAAGCTCCTCACAAGAATGGAGCAGAAGGCCCTTTAGCTACTGCTCTATTTTACTTTGGTGTCTTAGCAAGGGAAAAAAAGATTGTTTACAGGGGGAGGCATTGTACTTAACAAATTAAAAACTATCTTAGAAATAAACCGCTGTGGAACAAAGATTAAAAAGATAAACTTTTGGTTTAAGACATGCAAAAATGCTCTCATTTGTATTGATATCTGATATATGAGTTGACTGAGTACTTTTAGGAAAATCAAGTTAATGTTGTTACTTTCAAATCTACTTTGTCAGAACACAAAATAGAGTGATAACAATTACATCACTTCTATATAACTCTTAGATGGGAGGCAGGAAGTGGGGAACAGAATAGATTGCTTGTTGTTGTTTTTCTTAGTAGGAAAAGCAAAACAACCCAATCATAAAATGCACACAGCTGTATCTAAAAGAAAAATGCAAACACAACTTAACCATACTTTATTTGACTGCATCTTATTTAGACAGCTTGCACATTTCAAATCCCATTAAATCTTTCTCTCCAAAAGGATATGGGACAATAGAAGAAAATTATGCAGCAATATCCAGTCATCAAACAGCAGTCCAATATTTTGAGATACACGTGATATTTTATAGATACTCAACTCATATCTGACGTCAATATAATTTATGGTTATGTTTTTACAAACCTGAAAGCCCTGCAACATTATAGCACTCATTTTAGTGATGTCATGGTGCACTGAAAAGTAAGTCTGATGCACTACCAATTTGATTTTATCTATGCTCCTGGAAAGTGATGAACTTCATGATTTTTAGACACCATAATAAATATACACATTCAGTCTTATACATGTCAGCCAATACCATAACACAGGGCAAGGTAAAGTTAAAACATGTGACAAACAAACTCCTTTACACAGATTTGTCGAGCAAGTAGGGAGGGTAATTTAGGGAAGAGAGGCAGAAAATATTAAAACCAATTTTTTAATAGTAATTTTTTCTATGTTTCTTATTTTGCTGGTTTCAACTTCAAAAACTACTGTCTGGTTTCTGATCTGTGGACTTTTCTAAAGTAGTTGCATCCCAATGTAAGGGAAATTATAATCAGCCCACACATCAAAAATGGTAGTATACCCGTTAGCTTCTTCAATACTAACATATATAGCTTCATGGTAGCATGTATAAAAATGTTCAGCAGTAACAACTGCCAAACCAGTGTCAGTGAATAGTACAGTCAGTCTTAAAGAGGCAGCACCCCATTAAAAGAAAGTTGCACCGATTTTGCTCAGTTTTAGCCAAGTGAACCCACTCTATCAATTATAAATGGGATTGTTTTAAGCTTATATAAGAAAAATAAAAAACCTAATATCAAAAAGGAAATTAAAGTTTGATGCTACTTCAACTTGGAGACTTTTAATGTTGGTACTATCTTGCTAGAGGTTAAAATTTTAATCTACTTAAGTAGATGCAATTTTTGCATACCCAATTAAAGATGTAAGGTATACACTGATACTCAATATACACCAGTAAAACAATATGGCAACAACTTGACTTTTTAGTCACATTAGTTAAGGTCATGTTTACAAATGTCCCCTCTGTTCTGTCAATACAGCTAGTATGGGGGAAAAGGTCAGTAGTGACAGTTTTGTTGACAACTTGAAAAAAGTATAAACATGTTTGAACCAATAACCCAGCATGTATCTACTTTACAATTGTCCCTATTAGTGAGTCAAGGGAATATATGTTCATCAACCATTACCTATGAACCAGTAAGTCAAATACAAAGGGGTGAAATAAAATTAGATAAAATAAATATAATGTTTTAGTTCAGTTCTCCCATCGTATTAGAATAACAGAAGCATCACTATGATTGGTCTTCTTCTAAACGCTATAACCCAAATGAAATTTGACCAAAAACATACTCAAAATGGTCAGCTGAAAAGCTGGGTAAAGTGTGGTCATCTTATTTTTAATATAACCAGTATTCTGCCCATTATACCTTTAAGAGCAATATAAAATGGAAAGAAAAAGTTTTCTTTAAAAATAAAGAACTATAAATGATCCCATCAGCAGGAAGTCTTTATTTTCAAATATAAATTGTGTATCTTTATTTTTAAAGTACTTGTTACCACGTTCACTTTCAAAACACTATTCTGAGCAAGGAGCAGCTTTCCTTTAAAACAAACAAAAAAAGAGAAGCAACAAACTTTCCTGAAAAGGGGCCTTTACCAACTGTTAATGGAGGTAGGGTTTTTAAAAATACAGTAATTAGAGCCATAAAATAAAATTCAAACCAAATCCTAGAGCAGGAGTAAAGCATATTCAAATGGAAACAACAACAATATAGATTCCTACAAACATTTTTCAAAGAGAATGAATCTTTTTTCTTATGGGTATCTAGGTTTTCCAGTTAAATAAATTATCCATCACAGGTTTACTGATTCAACTGAAAGCAATTAACTTTAAAACTTGTTACATTGCACTAACTGGCCAAAACACAAGGTAACTAATAAACACGGTGGCTGTTAAGAAAACCCATAGAACTCATACCAAAAAAGATATTCATTTCCCCTTTTGTTTTTCTGGAGGAACAAGGCAAAGTTCCCCCAAGAATTTGCTCATACAAGTGAAAATAAAATAAAAGCAGCTTAAAATGGATACAATACACCTTGAAATTTATTTCCAAGACCAAGAACCAAAAGTGAAGCATTTTAAGAAATGGAAGCAATGTGAATCCAAATCAAGTGGGATAAACAAATTCCAGCTACTTTGTAAAAGCTGTTCTTCACAGCTTAGCAATCATTTTGATTAAATAAAATCATACCAATTTACATTAATTTTCTATTTTTTTCCAAAATTCCCTCATTCTCAAAAAAAAAAAAAAAAGTGCATCCAAAACCCAGCAATTCCTGGCTCCATCAACTTTTCTCATCTCTTTTGAGCTATTTCTCAATTTTCCAAGTAGATTCAACTTCTTACTGTTAAGAAGAAAGAAGGGACTTCTAAAGTAAACCATCTGTCACTCACCTGGAAAATATCCAAATTATAAAAATCTGAAATAATTTATTATCAAATTTAGAATTTAAATAAAAAGTTTGCTTGCAAAGGCCTTCATGGAAAAACAGCATGCATTCAAAAACCAGAGATGAAGACAAATATCTACACAGGCACTGGCAGACACAATTTAATTGTTATCTTTACTCATTGTAAGACATAACCCACCCTATATTTTTTTTCATTCACTAATCACTGAGATAACAATATTCAAGAATGGAAAATTTAATATTGGAAAAAAAACCTAAAATTTAAGTGTTTCACTCACTCCCTTCAGAAAACTAGGGCAGGTTTTATGTGAAATGTTAGTATACTTAGAGACTTTTACAATCCACATTGGCTTTTTTAAGGAACAAAAATCATGTTCCACTTACTGGTTCTGTGATAAAATGATCACTGTGTAAATAACATTGTCAGCAGACTTTGCAAATGAACAAACAAATCTTGGCTATCAACTGGCACATCTTGTTGGTACCAAAAGAACTCTTAAAGTTTAAAACAATCTCTTTTAATTCAGAACAAATGTGCCATGCCAAAGTGCAACAAATATTGTGCGACACTCAATGAGACACTGACAGATAAGAGCTGCATGAAAATTACTAAATCCACCTGCAAAGCAATTCTGTACAAATTGCATTGCATGCAAAGGTCGATTCTGTGCGGTTGGAAATTGTTCCTTGATGTCAGTTTCTCAACGCAGCCATAGTTTAAGTCGCAGTGCATCAACTCCATTTAAATAGTATCTGAACAGCCTCTTATCTCGAACAAAACCAAGATTTTCATAAAGTTTCAAAGCAGACTTATTTGTAATTTCTGTTTCCAAAACAACCTTCAAAGAAATAAAAGAAAACTAAGTTATAATTACACACTTTGAAAAATCACTTACCAAGAAAACAATCAGATCAAATAATTAAGAAAAAACACTGCACACGAATTTGTTCAATTATCAATACTGTGTGATTTTCTTTTATTTCTACCTCCCTCTACCCAAACACCCTCTACCCCATCTTCCCAACTTTTATATACATAGCTCTACTTGCCTTTTCTATTGATTCTCAACCTACCTCATGGAAAATTAAAAACAGAGTGAGCCACAGTTACTGTTGGGGTGTCATAACCCTCAGGTGTTTGAAGTGGGAGAAAAATGACAAAGTATAATTAAACACCCAAGAGAAGAATGAGTCTCTTCCTGTTTTATCTCAAGCTATTAAAAAGTGTGACAAGAATTCAAACAGAGCCCCACTTGTACTCGCCATCAAATTGGTCTTGACGGAGTAACACTATGGTGCTCACAGCGTGGGAGCGAACACTAGGGAATTAGGGGGTGGGGGGTAAACCCACATCTAAATTAAGAATTTTGAGATGAGGAGATTAGCCTTGATTATCCAGATGGGACCAATGTCATCATAAGGGTCCTTGCAAGAGGAGAAGGAAGAG
>CAUYRT010037643.1:0-43103 GCA_963574885.1 Lepilemur ruficaudatus
TACAGGCATGTGCCACCATGCCCGGCTAATTTTTTTACATATATTTTTAGTTGTCCAATTAATTTCTTTCTATTTATAGTAGAGACGGGGTCTCGCTTTTGCTCAGGCTGGTCTTGAACTCCTGACCTTGAGCTATCCACCTGCCTCAGCCTCCCTGAGTGCTAGGATTACAGGCGTGAGCCACCGCGCCTGGCTAATTTTTCTATTTTTAATAGAGGCTCTTGCTCAGGCTGGTCTCAAATTCCTGAGCTCAAGGGATCCTCCCACCTCAGCCTCCTCGGCCTCCCAGAGTGCTAGGATTTACAGGCGTGAGCCACCGTGCTCAGCCTGAATTTTCTGATTTTTGTTTTAGAAGAACTACACTGAGGATTTCATTTTCCATTGCCTCTTTCAAAAATACCTTGGTCCTGGACATAGAAAAACGTATTGTTGTGATCCTACCTTCCACACCCGTCCTGGAAAATAAGAGGTCCTACCAACTTAGAATGCCAAAGCAGCTTTCGCCAGCACTCCCTTCCTACCCCTCTTTCTCTTTTTTAGTCATTCCCTCCTCTTTTCTTTCCCGTTTCCTTCCTCTCTATTTTGCCTGATTTTGCTTTCCACCCATAGTACCATTTAAGCTGTTTTAAATTAGTTAATTTGGGTACAGTTTTAGAGCCATGATAAAGACATACTGGAACCATTTTCATTGTAACTCAACAATTTTAAGTCAAAAGCATGTTATTTCAGCCTCGTATTCAAACCATTGATACATAAGACATCATACAGCTATGCCTAAAAATGCAATGGACTGTGTCCCTACCTGTGCTCTGGTTATCAATTTTATAGTCTTGTCACATGACTGTTAAAAGTTATGAACTTTATTTCCTGTCTCCTTTTGACATACATTGAACAGCAGCTTTTTCGTAAAGCACCACTTTTAAGGACTGTTTTTTTTCTAACCTGCTGATTACTTTTGCACATTTAGCGAACTCTAAACATTGAATAAGTAAAATGGAAATAATGTTGGTATTTGTCCCGAAAGTATCTTATAGGGGCTTCAAAGTTGTTTTATTTATACCTAATTTAGGAAGGGAAAATGAGTAGGTCTTCTGAGAAACATACTGAAAACTTATTTGAAAAAGGAAGGTATCCATTTGTAATTTAGGACATCTATCCCAAGGCTCAACTTCTTTCTGTGTTTTGAATACATTGTTAGCCTGCCATCTTGCGCACAGTCTTCTCTTTGAATGCTTTAATCTGTGTGATATAATATGTCTGAATTTTTACTTGGCACTTTGAATCTGCAGGAAGGCAGGAAGGGAGAAAACTTTTTTCTTACAAGAAATGGCAATCTGCAAACATTTACATACTTTAGCTGGAGCCTTGGCCAATGTTACTTTACCAGTATTTTTGAGGGACTGAATTCTTTGTTTTAATTCAGGTGGAAAATGAGGTTGATCGCAGCATTCAGAAAGTGTATAAGACCTACAATGGAACCAACCCTGATGCTGCTAGCCGGGCTATTGATTATGTACAGAGACAGGTGAGCTTTCTTGAGGCAAATTTGGTTTTGAAGGCCAATCACTATTGGGTCAACATTAAACTAACTGGTATTACTGTGTAAATTAGACATATACCTTCACAGCCATGGTTATCCTCCTGATGTATCCAATATTTTTCTGCACTCTTCATGCTTGATAAGTTTATTTCAACATCATCTAGTCTGATCAGAAGTGTCTTAAACTTTTTTTGTTATCTGACTACCCCCTCGCCAACCCCAGTGCTCTCCCTTCCCCCAGCCAAGGAACTTAGAGGGGTCATAATGGAAGAGAGGTATGTGTCACAGGAAAGGTGGGAGTACAGATGCACTCTAGGGCAGGTGGCAAGTCTGTGTATACCTTTAGAAAGATCAGAAAAAGCAAGAAACTGTTAAAGTTATTATGGACAATTTAAAACATACACTAAGGTAGAGAGAATAGTATAATAGATCTTTGTACCCATAACCCTGCCTGAAAAATTATAAACTTTTTGTCAATCTTGTTTTATTTATTAATCCCACATATTTTTTGCTTAGTTGTCCTAAAGCAAATCCCAGACATTTCAGACAAAACATTTTAAACACTTTGTGATTGAAAGTAATATTTAACTTGGAACCAGATATTTAATGTGAGGTATGAAGGTTTTCCTTAGCTGAAACTACCCCTTATAGGCAATGTGCTTTTCATGTAAAGATTCTAGAACCACTGTAACCATGTCTGGCTATTTAAATTTAAATTAAAAATTCAGTTCCTTAGTCACACTAGCCACAATTTAAGCGCTCAGCAGAGCACTTCTACTACCTTCATATGGCTAGAAGCCACCGTGTTGGACCACGCAGACCTTCCATCATTGTAAGAAGTTCTATTGGACATCACTGGTCTAGAGTAACTTATCTGAAAGCATTATAGTGCATGGAACTCTAAAATTCAGCCATCTGTTCTTTTCTCCTCTAGCTGCACTGTTGTGGAATTCACAATTACTCAGACTGGGAAAATACAGATTGGTTTAAAGAAACCAAAAACCAGAGTGTCCCTCTTAGCTGCTGCAGAGAGACTGCCAGCAGCTGTAATGGCAGTCTGGCCCACCCCTCTGACCTCTATGCCGAGGTGAGTCATTTTGGTTCTCACTGTCTTACCACTGCCTGGAACTTCTTTTCTACCCCTTTTTGCTTGTCTTGAATGCCATTTTGTTTTACTATGAATTATTGTAAAAGGTACTGTCTTTTGCTTTAATTACATTCTGTAAGTTATTCTAACCATATAATCTTTTTTCCCTCTTTCAGTTTCTGTCATTTTCATTTCTGTCAATGAGAATTAATCTGTGAATCTGAAGCTTTCACTTTAAGAAAGGATTTCTAGTGAGGATGACTATATGTTTGTTACAGGGGTGTGAGGCTCTAGTTGTGAAGAAGCTACAAGAAATCATGATGCATGTTATCTGGGCAGCACTGGCGTTTGCGGCTATTCAGGTAAGCATTGAGTTGTTACCAGAATGAGCTGGTTCTCTGAGGTCAGCCCTGAATGGTTTTAACCACTATATGGTGAATCTTTATATGTATAGGTAACTTGGAAGAGATTGAGGTTTAGCCACCAGTTTCCAGCATCTTCCATTTCTTCTCTCTAGACTCAGACCCAGAATCGTCTAAAGAAACCAGAGGGGACTCTTTGTCTTATTTTCTTGCCTTGATTAGTGGCGACCTGCTCAAAATATTCATACAAACAAACTGTTGTAGTAGTGTATTCTTGGGAGGTATTTTAATAGAACTTCACAGAACTTTTAAAAATTGGACTGCTTCATTTCTGTTTGGAAATGGAAAGCTATATATTTCAATCTTTTTGTGTACTATTCTCCTGCCAGTTCTTGTTTTTCTGTCCTTGAGGGTTTTATATATTCGTGTAGCTAGATCAACAACTGATATTACAACACTAGTGTCTTACACTAAAAGGAACAATTTTATTGCTCTATAGAAAAGGCCTTCCAGTAAAAACTGAGGTTCTGGCCTCTTCTGTATTTGTGGACTTAGCTATAATATCTTAGACTGACAACCATCAAGGAGTCTGTGACATCACTTGGTACATACGGAAGTGTGCTGTGCCATTTTTGGTAGCTGAGGGGACCTGTTTTCCCAACTCCTACCAGTGAAAAGTCGTCCTCTTCCCTCGTTTGTGCTAGTTCAAGCTAGTTTGTACAAAGTAGCTGGTCATTGCTTAATCACTCTCACTTTATCTACTCCCAGCTCCTCACCCCATAAAAATACCACACGCTCATCCTGCACCACCACCTAAAAACAATTAAATAAGGAAGATGGCCATTTTCTCACCCAACACAGCTACTCCACATTCCTAGTTTCTCAGGTATATACAGTATACCTTATAAATTCTGTTAGGGGAATGCCTTAGGGGTGTCTTACAACTGAGAATAGCTATTTGAAAATGATGGAAATCCTTGGCATCAGATCTGGTTCTCAGTGTATTCTTTTAGTTCTTGAAATAAGCTTCAGGCCTAGAGAATCTCTCTTTTAAGAGTGTAGATATCTTATAATTAATTGTTAGATAAAACTGACGTAA
Organism: Lepilemur ruficaudatus; assembly: GCA_963574885.1. Taxonomy (NCBI): domain Eukaryota; kingdom Metazoa; phylum Chordata; class Mammalia; order Primates; family Lepilemuridae; genus Lepilemur; species Lepilemur ruficaudatus. The sequence continues at coordinate 4,089 of CAUYRT010037643.1, forward strand.
TTACTAGTTTAAATGTAAATTGCTTGGATTGCCTGGTCTTTGTATATTTGAACAGAAGCTAATGTGTTAAGGGGAAGTGCCTTTTAAATTGGCAAAAGGGTGATTGTTTACTTTGCTGGTATTCAAACAGCCTTGAAATGATTCATTAAAAAGCCTAGCTCTTTATTTGCGATGGTCTTTGCCCTTCTAAGCATTTACTTTGTGGCTCAACATAGCAGTAATCTGGTGATAAGCAGGGATGTGTTTCATATTTTGATTATCTATGCAAACATATCATTAGCTAAAAATAATGAAATAGAAGGGAGGTCTCTTTTCTCCAGTAGAATTCTGATCTGTGCATTCTTAATGATTTTGTGTGGTAATAAAGCTGCACATGTTAGCATGCAGCAGAACAGCTCTGGAAATGTCTGATGCTTGTGGTCATGAGATATGCAGCATGCATGTAGAAGAGTAATGAATATCGCCACTTCAGCTCTGTCCCTCATCTAGTTAAACTAGCTTATTTGTCTGTCAAATATTTATTCATTAAATGTATTTCAATGGGAACTAATAAATATTTTAACTAGTCGTTTAAGTATGCCTGCCATACTTGATTTAAGTTTTATACTTAAATCACCCTGACTTAAGTAGTATCTGATAAAGATTTGACTGGTTTTTTTTGAGACAGAGTCCTGCTCTTTCACCCTGGGTAGAGTGCAGTGGCATCGTCATAGCTCACAGCAACCTCAAACTACTAGGTTCAAGCCATCCTCTTGCCTGAGCCTCCTGAGTAGCTGGAACTATAGGCACATGCCACCATGCCTGGCTGATTTTTCTGTTTTTAGTAGAGATGGGGTCTTACTCTCACTCAGGCTGGTCTTGAACTCCTGAACTCAAGGGATCCTCCCACCTCAGCCTCCCAGAGTGCTAGGATTACAGGCATGAGCCGCTGCACCTGGCCATGATTTGACATTTTCAATTTAGCAAGTCTAAGGGATTCAGAACTTTCCTGGACTCAAAACCTAATGGTTTTGAAAATAAACACATCCATTTGAAATAATAAAAGAATTTTCCCTAATGTGTTTTTTAAGAGTATCTATAAATGTTCTAAGCTTTTGGTATTCAAAATCTGATGTGGATCGGTGCCCGGAGTGTGGAAAACCTGAACAAAGGCAGAAATAACTGAAAGATCAGTGGGCTTTTGTGCTTGTACATCAATCCTGAAATTGAAATTTAGAGCCAGAGAGATGCTTGGGGATTCTCCAGTCCCAGTCCCCTTTGTTTTACTGCAAAATTTGGTGGAATCAAGGATAATATGACTTGTGACCATCACACAGAGAGTGGCAAAACTGAAGCTTGAACTCTGGCTCTGTTTGTACTCTGCCTCTAATTACATATCTAAAAATAAGATATTCAGAAGATTAAATCCCTAAATTCTGTTAATTGATACTTCAGCTGGATAAAATACAGAGATAAAATGGCAGAGTTGAGTAGTTGCTATAGAGACTGAATTTTGTCTCCTTGTTTTGCAAAGCCTGAAATATTTAGCCCTCTAAGAAAATGTTTGGTGATCTTTGCTCTAGTTAAATAATCTGGGTTTGGGTAAAACCAAAATGATCAAGAAAGAAAAATCTGAAAAATACTAGTTGGTTATTATAATAGGATTTTTTGAATATAAGAGAATGAAGGTTTTAAAATTTTGCCACATGCCTTATTAATCAGCAAGATGTTTCACTGATTTGAGAGTAGCCAGCCTGTTAAATTAACAAATGATCAATTATGAATTTTATATTTAAAGGGTGTGATCATACCCTTAATAGACAAAAATCTGAGTTTTGATTCATTAAGCTCTTCAGTATCTGCTGTGGGCAAGGCTCTCTGTAAAGGCAATATGAGGAAAATGGGAAGTGTCAGTTCTTTGGTGTGTCTCGAAGTTGGCCTGTCCTCAAGATTTAGTAAGCAAGGGCAAACTTTCATAGAGAACTGTTTCCTGAGGCTGAGTTGCTTTTTTCTTGTCTTTGTGCCAATCATGAAGGAGATTGAGACTGCTTTTAACTTCCTCTTCCTTTTTGATTATCAGTTATTCATTAAAATAAGTCAAAATACATAAATAGCACTTTGGGTCAACCCCAGATAGTAGTTAAGATTGACTGGTTAATTCTGACACTCATTTTAAAAAATTCCAAACAATTCTTCCTTAAAAACTTTAACCAAAGTATAAGAAGCTAACTATTGAGTGGCTCAGATTTTTTTTTTTTAACTTGAGGAAATCAATTGATAATTGATAACTTTTTGGTAGTTTTTAAAATTGATAATACCCATTTGATAAATTTTTTGCAAATGATATAAAATGATACAAAGTTGGTCAAAGGTAAGCCTCTCTCTTAGTCTTGATTAGAATCAAGAGTCCCCTCAGAGTCTTGAGTACCCTTTGTAAAGGCAGCCACTGCTATCTGTTTCATATCCTTCCGGAAGTAGTGCTTATACAAACATATATGTGCGCGCACACACACACACACACATAAGCAAATAGAAGCTAATAAGATGCAGTTTTTTACCTAGCTTTTTGTTTTGAGTTAATTTTAGATTCACATGCAGCTGTTCAGAAACAATACAGGGAGGTGGATCCCTTCTGTGCTTCGCCCAGCTTCCCTCAGCAGTAACATTTTGTAAAACTGTAGGATAATATCACAACCAGGCTATTGGCATTGATAGAGATTTCCCATTTCTGTGTCTTACATTCTGTGCAGTTTTATGACCTGTGTATGTTTCTGTATCCACCACCACAGTCAAGGTACTGAACAGTTCCAACACCGTGCGGACCCCTCCTGTTACCCTCTCATAACTGTATCACTTCCTTCCCCCCAAACCCTGGCAACGATCATCTGTCCATTTCTGAAATTTTGTCATCGCAAAATGTCGTATAAATGGAAGCATATGGTTTGTAAGCTTTTGTACTTTGCTTCTTAAAAACAAATTAGTATCTTTTGGGTAGGTATAGACCTACCTTTTTATTTCATAGCTGCATAGTATTCCATTTTATGGGCATATTTTAATTGACATTAATGGGCATTTATGTAAGTCTTGCTATTAGAAAAATGCAAGTAGTGAATATCCTCTGGATTCATGTTCAAAGGCTATTTTAGCAAACATTTATAGCCATGTAATTGAGGGGTCAGAATGTATGAATGAATCTTGGTAGATATTTCCAAATTTTTCTCAGAAAAGGATGTTTCTAATGTGCAAGAATTCTTATTTTTTTTTTTTCAATAAGAATACCTATTTCCCCATACCACTACTTACATAATATCTCATAGAACATTTTACTTTGACAGTTAGGTTTTTTTAATCACCACTTGTCATTTTTTGCAGTTTTTGCAGCTCTGGATATGAAATAGAACTAAGTGGGCTAAGGGAAGGGTAGTTCTCCCGACTTGAATGTTGCAGGGCATCACTTCATTACAAGAAATAACATTGGAGCTAAAATATTTGTATAATATTTCCAAGTCTATTGTTGGAAAATTTCAGTAATCAGTTAAATTTCAGTATAGCAAAGCTTTGGAAATGGGCCTGTAATACTTAGGAGTGAGGGTAAGAAGTTATTGTGTAGAGCTTAATGTTCTTAAAACAGACTCATTCCCAAAGCACAAGTGGGGCTTTATCAAGCTTATTTAATTGTTTTAAGTCAATACAGGTTGACTTAATTGAAATAAAAGAATCAGAAAAGAAGTACTTATTTCAGACCTCATTTTGAGAATGCTGACTCTTCCAGTAGAAGGTAACCAACTGAAAGGAATGTGAGGAGGTGGGGGTTGGAAGAGAGATTTTTTTTGCCATAGCAAACCAGTAATTTCTGAGCTTTGCATTTTTATTGCTCAATTTAACATCGCCTGGGAACATAATTGTGTTTGATTTTTATAGCTGTTTTAACAATGTTTTGATGTACGGTGAACAGAAATGTATTTCTCTAGGAATTAGGTACTAAACATGTCTAGAATTGGCTTAAGATATTTAGTAAACTTAAACAATATCCACTTTTTAAATGTCTTTAAAGTGCTTTGCACTAGTGAGCACTCGGCAAATGGTGATGTAATGAAACTGATGGATTTGAGCAGCAAATACATACATCCTGAATGGGTAGAATAGAGGCCAATCTGAGGGCAGAAATTAGAGTGTGTGACTTTATACCATGGAGAATTTGGATTGAGGAGATCCTCTTCTTGTGTATGTGTCTTATTAGTAGTTAATCTTCCACTTCAAACTTTGAGAGTCTGTTTATGGATCTGGGTACATTTTGCTGAAATTAGATTGACCCCATATGTACAGAGGGCCTTGCCTTTTAAAATCAAATTACAGGCCTTTTCCTGTCAATGAGAAGTTAGAACAGCAAATTAACCTACTCTTATTTAGCCGTTTGGTTACTGTTTATATTTTGTGAGATGGTAGGTCAAAAATTCTAGAACTGTTTTCTCTTTAATCCAGATTAATCCTCTTATGTACCCAAAATAACATGGCATGACTTCATTACTATTCCAAAATGCTACCACAGAAGGATTAAGAACTTATTAAAATAAAATGATGAAGGAAGAGTGACCTTTAAAAAGTAATATGTATGTGATACCACAGAACCAAACCTGTATTTCAAAAAGAGTAAATATGAAAGAAACAAAACCTTCAAACTATATTTTTTGGCATCAGTATTATTTTTCCACAATAGGGCTGTTCATGTACTGAATTTTGTGGATTGTTATAAAACCTTCAACATCCAGATGACTAAAAAGACCACCATTAAACACACGGACTCTCAGTCATTCCACTTCCTGGACCTTTGCTGTCTAGTATGGTAGCCACTAGCCACGTGTGTCTAAATTTAATTAATATAAAGCATGCAGTTCCTTAGTTGCACTGGCTACCTTTCAAGTGCTCAATAGCCACATGTGGCTAGTGGCTACCATATTTGACAACACAGATGCAGGATGTTTCCATCATTGCAGAAAGTTCTTTCTAGACAATACTGCTCTAGATTGATAGTGGAGATGGCAGGCATGCTGATTTCACAAAGATTTCCTGGGTATAAGGCAGGGAAGCTGAAGCTTAGTGCCCAGATAATTCCTTAAAAAATAATGTCCTCATAAGAAATTCCTTCAGTCATTTTTATTGCCTTTTTGATGACTTGAGGTTATTGAACTTTGAAACAGCTTCATTGCCAGCAAGTACACACTTGCCATAAACCTTTCAGCCCTTGCCCATTGTTGCTCTCTTCCAACAGCTGCTGGGCATGCTGTGTGCGTGCATCGTATTGTGCAGAAGGAGTAGAGACCCTGCGTATGAGCTCCTCATCGCTGGCGGAACCTATGCATAGTGGAACACGCAAGCCTGAGCTCTGTAGTCTTGCTCTGATTTGGAAGGTGAATCGAGCAGGTCTGCTGCTGTTGGCCTCCTGAGTTCATTTAGTTGAAGCACACGTGCACTGGTGTTGAATAGCGCAGCTTGGCTTTTCATGTACCCACCTCCTAACCTACCCCCCCCATGACTTTCTTTTGCCTTGTTCTAGCTGAATCTTCTTGCCCCTAAGTTTTTAAGTATGATGGTAAATGTTCTAATTTCAGAACCAATTGTGAGTTACGTAGTGTGGTAGAATTAAAGGAGGACATGGGCCTACTTCTGTTACCTCCAAGTAGTAATGGCATTTATGCTGAAATATCACCAGGTCCTTTCAGTCTTCACAATGGAGAACTCTTGGCCAAAGGTTTTTGGGGGGAGAGGGAGGAAGCCAACTGTCTGGTTAAAGTTAACACCAGATGGTGCCCCATCAGTGTCCTTCTAAAAAATATATACTCTAGTCCAATAAGATAGCAACTGTACAAAATGGCTACAGTAGATTTTAGAATCACATGGTATATATCTTGGTTCATCTTCAAAATCAGAGACTGATATTTGAAACTAGTGGTTTTTAATCAAAGCTGGCTTTATAGGAGGAGTATAATGTATGCAACTACTGTTTTAAAACAATTAGTGTGAGTGTGTGAGTGCGTTTTCGTGTGACTGAGCCCATTCTTCCTAACTCAGACTTGTTAGAAATAATGTACCCGTATAGACTAGCAAAATAGTATGTAGATGTGATCGCAGTTGTAAATAGAAAAATCTAATTCAATAAACTCTGTATCAGCCCTCAACATGTAGTTTTTAATTATTCTCGGGATATTTCAACTCCACAGTAGCAGTATAATGTTTTCTATGTTGGTGCTGTCTGCGGTTCATTATGAGTTTGCATGTGTTTTCATTACATCTGTTGCCAAATTCTAAAGGCCTTGGTATTCAAAAAACCACAGATGCTTTTCAGTCCAGTATATTCCACAAATATGGAGCATCTACTGTGTGCAAGACACTTGGGATATGGTGACTAAGCTGCCCTTGTCTTCAGGGAGTTTGGAGTCCTAGTATAGGAGACATATGTAGGAGCCGGTCTTTGTACAGTGCAGTGATTGTAGTAATAAAAGAATGGGAGCCAAAGGTGGAGCCCAGAGAGGTCAGGAGTGACTTCCTGGAGGAGATGCCCAAGCCTGAATGCTGGATAGGCTTTGTTGGAGAGAACACACGAGTATGAAATGTTTGTGTGGACAGGGAGCCACAAGGAACTCATTGTGCCTGGAGCTTGAAATATAAGGCTGGGAAGAGAAGTTGGAGAAGTAACAAAGCTCAGGTTCTCTAGTGTCTCATAGGACATCCTGTGGAGGTCAGACTTGACTTGCAGATGGAGGCAGCTATTAAAGGGTTTGAACATGGCGGTGATGCAAGCAGACCTTCCTAGCCGCCCGTGTGGCTGCGGTCTGAGGATGGATTGGAGGGGACGGTAGGTTGATGTGGTAGTTCAGGAGAGAGCTTAAGCATGAAGTAGTGCACTGTCGGTAGACGTGGTAAAGGCTGGGTTCAGACTGGAGGGGGAAAAATGGCAGAATTTGATCACTCGTTGACTGGATGGGGTACAGAGAGAAGGGAGAAGAAAGGAGGAATCTAGGGTGAGTCCCAGGTTTCTGGCTCAGTCAACTAAGGAAACAGAGTCAGCCTTAGAGTTAGGAGCAATTAGGGATTACTTCAGGGGTGGGGGGAGTATGAGTTCACGTTCAGTTTTGGCACCATCAATTTTGAAATGCCCGAATGTCGTGTAAATCCATCCCACCTGAAAATGGAGAAGATGTGGGACAGGAGAGGAGTAAAAACCAACTCTTGTTCACAAAATGGAAGTTACCAGGTGATTTTGGAGAGCTACAAGGCATTTGGTAATTTTTCCACTGACCCGTTGCACCTCTTATCCCTACCTGTTACCCTGTGGGCAAGAATGTTTGTGACCTTTCACTTCCACCACCTCTCCCCGGCCCTGTTCCCTGAGTTTCTGATGTGTCCTATTCTGTGGCTGCCCTGTCACAGGTTGGAGCTGAGGTGACTAATATTTGGACTGTGACATTGGTTGCCTTCCACTCTGTGTGACAGAATTAGGCCTCTAGAGTAGGAAATAACTTTGGGAAAATGCAACAATTGATAGCCCACTCCTTGAACTTGCCTGAGAGGATAATTTCACACCCCTTCCTGCACTCAGCCCTCTCCGTCTGCCTGGTGAGAGCAGCTCTCTACCTGTGCTTTGCCGCTGGCCAGACTGGCCACGTTACCAGCAAAGCCAAACAGATGAGGGTGGGGAGGTAGCTCTGGGGCCAGTTAAACCATTCTAGCTCCTGCCAGCTTTAAGTTGTGTTTAGTTCCTAGCACAGTCATCCTGGAAATGCCCTTTTCCCTTGCCTGGGACCCACGAGAAGGGGAAAATCCAACTTCTATCTGCTTAACATCTCCAGAGTCTTCAGCCATTCCATATGTCGCTGAGACTGGGAGTTTGCATTACCCAGAGACCTGTTCCCCGGTGCTTATTCTTCAGAGGGCAAAAGAGCTGCTGCTCATGGCTGACGTTGAATAAATGAGCTCTCCCACTGTGCTGGTGTTTTCCACCCTTGTCTGCACATTGGAAGCACACGGGGAACTTTGAAAACTACAGATTCCTGGGTCCCAGAGCTGATGAAGTGGTCTGGGGTGCTTCCAGGGTACAGCCACAGTTGAGAACCACTGCTATAGTCTATAGACTTCTTTAAAAATTAATTTTATTTGGAAATAATTTCAAACCTACAGAAAAGTTACAAGAATAAGAATTGTACATATAAGGCCCAAATATCCTTTACCCAGATATACCTGTGAACATTTTGCCCCACTTGATTTGTCATACGTATCCTCAAATGTGTACTCTCACTCTCTTTCTGCGTACGCATCATGGCCTTTTACCCCTCATACTTCCACGGGCATTTACTAAGAATACAGGTATTCTTACAGCTGCAGCACAATTACCGAATTCAGTACATTTAACACTGATAAAATACTTCAATCTACCGATCGTATTCCAGTGGACCTCATAATGTCCTGTATAGTATGTTTTTTCTTCTTCTGGATCCAGTCTGGGATCAGGCATTATATTTAGTTGTCATGTCTTTTTGGTCTTCTCTAATCTGGAACATTACCATAGTTTTCTCTCTTATGACATTGACATTTTGGAAGAGTGCAGTTCCTTCTTTTAAATGATGCTGCTCATTTTGGGCTTATCGAATATTTCTTCTTGATTAGATTTGGTTTTGCATTCCAGGTGGCTGGAATACTGCCTGTGTCCTGTGGCCTCTTGGGGCATCACATCGGGAGGCACACAGTGTCTCTTTGCCATGTGTGGTGATGTTAATTTTGATCACAAGGTCCAGTGAGGAGAAAATGTGAACAGGACATTTTTAATATAAATGTTAACTGTGTAAGAGGTGGTTGACTATTAAAATGGGTAAGAAGAGAGCTCTAAAACAGCTTAGCCGAAACAGCTGCCACTCCTGGGGGCGAGGGAACAGAGAGGGCAAGGAACTTGGAAACTCAGAGGAGGTTCCCCCAAGGCTGAGAGACCTCTGAGGGGCAGCTGTGGCGGCCACAGGGACACACTGCCTGCCCTGTGCTGAAGAGTCAGCTCACTGGAGGGGCCCACTACCAAGCCGCAGGAGCAGAGAACCGCTGCTGGGGAGAGTGCTGCCGCACCAGGCCAGACCACTGGGGCCAGACCGAAGGAAACAGAAAGACCTTCCTCCGCTAGCCTTGCCCTCCCCTTCAGAGCCCCCTGTCGGCCAGCTGGCAGAAGAGAAATGTTTACAGAGTCTCTGCTTCTGTGTGACAAGAAGGGCAAGGACAGGTGAGTTTGGAGCTAAGAGGCAATAAATTAATACCTGGCACACCTGCTCAAGGTGTTGTCCACTTTTTCCATGGCACAGTTACTATTTTTTCCCTCTGACTAATAAGCAGTCTGTAGGGATGTACTATAAGACCATGTAAATATCTTCCTCACCAAACTTCTCCCCAGATTTAGGAAATACTGCACATTCTGGCCTGATTCAGTCCTTATGATGACAATTGCCAAAGGATGTCTTTCCAATCCAGCACTCCTTCATCATTTACCAGTCAACCCCCTGCTTATTTTTTATTTTTATTTATCTTATTTTTCTATATTTTCTTAGCAAATCCCTCATTTATTTTTATATATACACTTACATCCACTGTGGACTGATGGGTTCGCACTTTTCTCAACAGTCTATAATTCATCATTGTCCTTTGGAGGTGGGGGGAGGGGTTCCTTAAATAGTTGCAGATTTGGCCAGTGGTGAGCCCCTTTAGCTTGCCTCCTGTGTCCCAAACATTTCTTTGAAGCACTTCCACAATTTCTGTCATAAGACGTTCCAGGCTCATCTGGGCTCTCTGTGTCCAAGCCGTGGAGTTAGTGTTCCTTTGAGGAGCCCAAGCCCCTCGCACTAGGAGTGCTCATTCCTACTGGATGTCTGTTGACAGAGTTTGTCATGCTGCCTTTTTAAAAAACAATTTTTTTTAACAAAAGTAAGTGGTGCTTTAAAAAATGTAAACAGTATAGACATCTGCAAAGAACAAAGTACCCACAGGGAAGCAAGTTTAGCAGTGGTGTGAGTCTCCCCAGCCTCTCCTCTTTACATGTACAGAAGCAGACTTGGTGGAAGTTTTGGTTTTGCTTTTTGCTATCGTGAATTTTAATCTACAAGGTCCTGTTTTTCTTTTCATGACACAGTATGGTACTCTTCGCGTCAGACTGTAGGATTTGTCATCGCTGTTGGTTAGCTTTGTGGATATATTAACACCACGATTAACCAATGTGTAGTGGATGGGCGTTCAGGCTGCCTCTAGCCCAGCTCCAGTGAACACCTCTGTACACATCCTGGCAGTTATTTAAGAACTTTTTTTAAGTGAAACAATTTTATTGAGGTGAAATTCACATGGCATAACATTTTGCATTTTGAAGTAAGCAGCGGCATTTAGTGCGTTCGCAGCCACCGCTCCTACTGAATTTCCAAAGCATTGCCATCAACTTGATGTCGTGCATCTTTGCGCGGACTCAAGGATGGATTCTGGGTAGTGGATTTGCTCTGGATCAAAAGTCACATTTAAAAATTTTTGTGGATACATCCAATTGCTCTCCAAAAAGCTTATATCAACTTATATACTCAGTAGCAGTGTATGAAAATGTGTATTTCCCTACATCCTTGTTTACATTTCAGGTGTGATTAGCCTTCATCTTTTCTTCTAATCCGAAAGATGAAAATATGCATTCATTCACTCATTCATTTATTTTTGAGATAGGGTCTCACTTTGTCACCCAGGCTGGATGCAGTGGCCTCATCATAGCTCAAACTGCTGGGCTCAAGTGATCCTCCTGCTTCAGCCTCCTGAGTAGCTGGGACTACTGTGCACCACCACACCTGGCTAATTTTTTATTAATTTTTTTGTAGAGACAAGATCTTGCTATTGCCCAGGCCGCTCACGAATATATTTGACTGTTAGCTAGGCCCAGGATGTGTTTTTGAGGTGTTTGTATCTTCTGAATTTTCGGTTTCTATTCTCTGCCCAGTTTGACCGGTTTGGGGGTTTTTTTCTTTCAGATCTTAACAGAGTTTACTCAGGAAATTTTTCTGTGAAACTTAATTCCTGTAGCTAAGGTAAATGGAATAATTTTCCTGATACATTTCCTGATTAGTTATTGTTGGTGTGTAGCGCACGTATTTTTTGGATGGGTTGATTTCACATCCAGCATCCTTGCAGTTCTTGAAAATAACGTGTGTGCTCTACGTGGCTTCTTATTGCGGTGTCTCTGAGATCTCCTGAGGGTGTTGTGCAGCGGCCTTGCAGAAAGCCCCTAAGTTTCTCTACTGAATACCTATCTGGACAGTGCTGGGCGCGTTGCTGGCTGTCGGGAAGTTGGCTCATACACAGATCCTGCTCTCCTGAGTTTATCCAATGAAGATAGTAAGTCAGGGAAATTACAGGATAGAAAGAGATTTATCTTTGCATCTTCTAGCATCTGACAAATAGTGGACACTAATGGTCTGAAACAGTCACTACAATGCCATAAGAATATGGTTTTCAAAATTTTTAAAATTTTTAGCTGGAGAACCCAGAACTGAAGAGATTCAGTTTCTGTTTGTGTAAGGTAGGACAAACAGCATTTTTAAAAGCTATTCCATCGAGCAGCCAGGGTTGAGAAACCACTGCTAGTCCAATACGTAAATTCTGTGAGTAGAGCTTGAAATGGAGCGGGCCGCGTCCCTGTGGTCCTGATAATCCCGTGAGGATGCTGAGGACGGACGTGGAGCCTACTTGCTGCTGCTGACCCTGCTCTGGGCTTGTGCTGCTGGTTCCCATGCCGGGGTGGGGAAAGAGGCAGACATCAGGTTCAGCCGAACTGAGCCAGACAGGTAACTCTTATGTTGAGCTCGCTTGGCCTAGGAATGGCTGCGGGGCAGTGGTCAGAATTAGGTGTTGGCACTGCTGGTGTGTGTGTCCAGTTTAGGCAGATGGTGAATTGCTGCTCCTCCTCACCATTGGAAGGACTCAGTGACAACCACAGCTGTCCCAGAAGCATGGGGATCGAGGGTGATTATGCTAAGCTCAAAGGTGCTGTTGATTATGGCCAAGACTAGGAGGTTGTGGCCTTTTTGTTAAAAGTCGTATCCCTTGCTTTTAATTAGCACTTAACTGTTATCTAATTTGAACCTTATGGGGTAGCAACTTGTATGGGACATATTGCACCTATTTTACTGATGGTGAAACTGAGGCCTAGAGAAATTGTGACTTGCCTAAGACCACCCAGGGAAATGTGAGCCTGGATTTGGACCCTGATGTTCTGATTCAGAAGCTATGCTTTCCCTCCTGCCCTGTGCTGTCTTTGGCCCTTGTCAGGGAGAGGCTGCAGTTATTTATATGCCCAATTACACACACGTCAGCTCCCTCTTTATCTGGCACGGTCTCTCTGCTGGAAAGGCCGTCCCTCCATGCAGTAGATTCCCAGCAGCCGAGGTTGTGACCTGGTGCATGGGAGAATGGAGAAAGCTGCAGAGGCAATGAATCTGACTTAGATTCATTTGTGGGCCCCCGCCCCGGGTATAAATTGTGGCCCAAGAGTTGCTTTCCATGCTATTCTCTGGCCGCCTGAATGACTGGAGAACAGGCTTTGTTATCTAACACTCGCTACCCATCACCTTCCAGTACCCACAGACACTGCGGCACCCGTCAAAGATGATGATAAATATCTAAGCCAAAGGTTTGAGAAAAGTCTTTGCAGTGGAATGGAATGCTCAGTCAAGATGACAGGGCATTTTCGAGGAATAAATAAAGCCCTGGTGCCTGACTTTACACTCTTTTCTTTCCTCTTCCCTGCCCACACATGACCTAACCCGAGTGGCCGGCCCCTTGCCTGTCCCCACGTCTGCTGGGCCCTTGCTTGGGCTTTGTCCTTGCTGCTGCCCCTCCTCCGTCTCTTGCTTCACCTGGGGAAGACCTGCCCGTCTTCCAGGCCAGCGCTGAAATCACTCTTCCTGTCTCCCCTTTCCACTCTTCCCACACTTGCCTCACATCCCATAAGTTGCCAAGTCCCATTCTGCTTCCTACATTCTTCCAGAATTGCTCTCCAGCCAGTTGCCTCTTCCCAGACAAGCCACCATGCCGCCCTGTGCTGTACAGCCTGCTCATCGTCTGCCTTGTGTCAGGGGATTAGAAAGTGCCTGTCTACTCTCCGTGCTTGAGAGGGAGTGTCACGCGCAGCAGTGGCTTCCCCAGGCCCCACCTGGGTGGGGAAGGCCATGAGGCCCACTTGCCCCCACAGGCCTCTAAGCCTGTCCTCCCAGACACTCCACCATGGCCCCTCCAGCTCCAACAGACCCATCGCCGGTTTCCTGTTCCAAACAGCTTGCTCATTCCCAGAATAGTCCCTGGGTGTCTCCACCACTTTACCCCTACCCCACCCTCCCTTGCCCCTGCATCCTTCTGCTGTTTGCCCAGGTATGACTGTGTCTCCCTGGTGGTCTGGGAGCTCCCAGTGACCAGGGCCAGGCCTCTTTTGTGTCCCTGGCAGACCGTGGGCTGGCCCAGGGCCCTCGGTGACTACAGCCGAAGCCTTGTCTGAGGGAGCATCTCTGCTTTCCAGCCTCCTGCCCTCACTCCTGTGCCTCTTCTGAATTGAGCACTTGGATGCTAAGGCAGGAGAAAGAGAAAGGGACCCAGCAGACCAAGGAGAAAAGAACGCACCCTTTATTCCTAATGGGAGAGACTCCTGGGGGCGCAGCCAGCACCCATCCCATCCTAGGATTGAGGAGGCTCGGTTCTGGGCCCCCGCAAGGCCAGGGTGGGTGGGGACACTACCAACTCCACGGGCAGGGCAGGTGGGGGTGGCTGCTGCCCCTTCCTCAGAGCTTCTCCAGGTAGGAGCCAGGGACAAAGCCACGCTGCCCATTCCGTTCCACTGTCCACCAGCCATCCTCCCCTTCCAGGATGACCTCCAGGACGTCCCCAGCAGAGATGTCCAGCTCATCAGGATTCTGGGCAAGAGATGAAAAGCATGTGAGGCTGGAGGGGCCTGCTGGGAGGACCCTGGTCTGGCATCCGCCCCCCAGCAGTAAACTAGAGCTTGTCTCCCAGGGTAGGCAGAGTCAGCTGAGTCACGCCCATACCTCCTGGGAGATGTATAGGATGTGGGTTCCCCCAGGGCCTTGCCTTCTGTCCCCCTCATTTGTCATCGTAGGCCTCCCTGACCTGGGATTCTTCCCCTGCCCCCTTCTCCTCTGCTCCAGACACAGTGACAGGCACAGCAGGGTCAGGGTTGCTCACCACACCCTAAGCCCACCCAGGTTTCACTCTCCATGGCTCACCACGGCCTCCCTTGCTGCTGGTCCCCAGCCCCAGCCAGCCGCTGTCACTAGAGCACCCCAAGCACCCTGTTACTCGCCTGGCCTGGCTGCCCTGCCGGGGCATGGGGAGTCTGCATCCCGGAGCCAGGCCTCGTCAGCACAGCCCCCGCCCCGCCGAGTCCAGCCTTGCACCCCCCCTCAAAGCAGGGAGCAGGCTGGACTCTAGGGGTCTCGGTTCCACTACCCTGTGGCTGCCTGGGCCCATCCTCTCCCTGTGGACACCAGAAAATCACTCCTGGCACTATCCGGGGACTCATTCGTGGCTGCGGTTGGTGTCTGTACCCACAACCAGGGAGAAGAAGGCCTGACCCTCAAACCATTACCTGCAGGCCGCCCCCAGTGCCGTCACCTGCCTGTGTGTGTGCGCCTGTGCCCACGGCACACAGTGCCCAGCCGCGGACAGCGCAGCCATGTGCGCTCCACATCGTGCAGACGCAGATGCGGGCCTTTGTCCCCATCCCCAGCGCTCATTCAGCAGGCGCGCTGGGCCGGCTTAAGCACTGCGTGCTGCTCCGCGCCGGGGCCCCAGCACGTTCCCAGGCGCAGCGGCCTGCGTGCGTCCGCTTGCGGGCACACGCATCCCTCTCGAGCAGGGCAGGAGAGGGCCGGGCCTCACCTGCGCTGTGTAGTCGTAGAGCGCGCGGTAGTCCTGGGCTGGCGCAACCGGGTTTCCCTGTGCCTCCTGCACGGCCACGGCTGCATAGACACCATCATTCCGCTCGAGGCTGGGGGTCAGGGTCTCTGTGGAGGCTGAGAGCAAGGTGAGGCCTGGACCCCGCCCCTTTGTAAGGACATCGGCCCCTGGAGGTCCTGGGGGTGGAGTTTCTCCATGCTGGGCCTTGCCTCCTCCTCCCCCTCGCCCGCTGGCTGTGGGAGGGCACGCCCTTCCCTTGAGGGGCCTCTGTGGCCCCAATTGTGCCACACAGGAGTCCTCTCCTTCCCCCTGGGGTCACAGTGTGTTTGGGGGCCTCCTCATCACCCCCAGGTACCAGCAGGAGCTGCCAACGAGGTCTTGGGACTTCCATGCAGCAACCCGGAGAACCTGGGGGCAAGGAAGGAGGGTGAGTCCCTGACGGGATCCTCAGGCCCCCACTGGAAGAGAGGGCTTAGGCAGGGACAACTCTCAGAGTGCCAGGGCTGGGGCTACCCCTGGCCTCCAGGCATGGATGTGATTTATGGGGTGCCCCTCAGGCAGGAGGATTCCCAGAGGGTGTTCCCAGAAGCTCTTCCTTCCGCAGCTGGCCCCCCCACTCACTTGCTCTCGCCCATCTCAGCACCTGTTCCCTGCGGGTTCTACGACCTCCTTGCCGCAGGCTCCTGCGAACGCCCAGCCCCTCCCCGCGCCACCTCTACTCCAGCCTGCCCTACAGCTGCCCCGGACGAGTGAGCTCTGCCCAGTTCAGCCCACGCATGCCCCACTGGGGCCTTCACCAGCCTGGGCAAGCCAGCCTCCTCCCCCGGCCCTCGTGACAGCCAGCCCCCCACCGCCTGCACAGTGAGCTCCAGGAGGCAGCGCTGGGCTCATCCGCCCTGTGCCTGTCTCTGGCCTGCACTGAGCTGGGGTCTTGAAGGTTTGCTGAATAAAAGAAGAAAACAAAACAAGCATAAGGCAGACGCTGGGGCACCCCACGAGGCAGACGGGCACGCGGGCTAAATAGAGGCAGGCTTAAGTGACCACCTATGCTGGGATCTGGGCCCTCACTGGGTGCGGGGAGGGCTGAGTCCTGCAAGTTTTCTGTAGCATTGTTAGGGTGTGAATGTGCCTCCTCCTGGGGCCACAGCTCTCTTAAGATTCTCGGAGGGGTTTGTGTGCACCGCTCTCTGAGTGCAGGTGGTTCCCGCCAGCCTTGGCCTCCTGAGAGCGGGAGGCTCCAGGGGCTCCTGCGGCCTTGGAATGGGCTGGTCCGTGCAGCTCAGCCTGCACCGTCCCACCGTCCCCTACCTCCCAAAGGCAGGGCCTTCTTTGTTGAAGGTTGGCTGGTGACAGCAGTGGTGGGGATGGGGGTGGGGGCACAAGCACCATATGAATCCACAGATGCTCACAGACAGGGCACAGGCCTTGCTCAGAGCCCTTGCTATGGGGGCTCCCCGAGCAAAGTATAGTGCTCCTAGTGGGCTGCCAACGTCATCACTCAAGGCACCTAAACCGGGAGGGTCTTTAGGTTCTGAGTCAGGCCCTGGCCCTAAAGAGCGTGAGTGACCTGCCCAGGTCATGCACTGGGGCACAGCACTAGGACCTTGGTACTTGACTGCAGCCAGGCCGGGAATGGGCCTGGGGAAGCCTGAAGAATTCCCCACGTGCACTGGCTGGGGCTTCTGCTCCTCTGCGCTGGGCGCTGCACCAGCGGGGCACTGCCACCGCAGAGGGACAGTCCGGGCCCAGCCCAGGCTAGCAGCAGGGCCAAGGTACAAGGAGCCGGCCGGGGGCCTCCCAAGAGTTTGGAGCAGTCACTGGTGAATAACTGGGGTGTGATTATTTGTTTAATGCCTGGGTCCCCTTGGGCTCAAGGTTCCACGAGATTGGACTGAGCCTATCTTGTCTCCTTAGAGTGCCCAGTGCCTAAACAGGACACCAGCCACAGCAGGTGCTCCAGGAACACGTGTGGAAGAGCCAGTTGCAGGAGGAGGGCCGGACCCACTTCTTGGCCCCACCAACCAGCCCCAGTGCCTGCGTCCTGGCTGGCCTACGTGCACCGGGTGTCTCACCTCTTCATCATGCCGCAGGACAGTGGCACGCTGGGGCTGCCGGACGACGGGGTGACCTCCCGGTCGTAGTAGTTCTGGTAGGGCACTGGAGCTGAAACAGCAAGCCTGTGAGGCCCAGGGCAGCCGAGGGCAGGCCGGCAGGACCTGTGCCCCCAACACCCAGCCAGCCCCTCCCCAGAGACCCTGACTGGCCGTCCACTTTCCCACTCTGGCCCTGGCCTATCCTGGTGGTTGTGGCAATGCCTGTCTTACTCCCCCGAGAGATCCCGTTGTGGGTACCAGAGTGAATGTTCTGCACTCATGACCAAACAGACTGGGGGTGGGGGCTGTGGGAGGTTCCCCACCTCCAACCTCCCATCCTCTTCTGAGTGCTACTGCACTTAGCTCCGCTGTGTTTTGCCTTGGGGGAGGCAGCAGTCCAGGGACCCAGGCAGGTGTCCCTGTCCCTGACCCCTCCCTGGATCTGGCCAAGACTTCTCCACCCAGAAGGCGGCTGTGAGCTGCCTGAGCCCTGTCCTGGCACTTGAGGCTCAGAGAACCTGGGGCCAGGCCTGTACTCAGGCTACCCACAGGCTGGGCCTCACCCGGGGGCTCCGTGCCCGTGCTCTTGGCCTGGATGAAGCTGTCGATGTCGGCGTCCACCCGGCAGCCTTCCAGTGACAGCCGCACTTCCTCATAGAGCTGGGGGCAGGAGGGAGCAGAGGCTGGGGCCAAGCTGCACCTCGATGCCCACCCCTGTCGAGGCCCTGCCCCCCAGGGTCTGAACTCCAGCCAGCAGTCCCTGCCCCACCAGCCTCCTCTCGGGCTTTTTGTGGACATCCCAGCACCGCAATTCGGGACCTGGGGGTGTAACCGCCCAGGCCTGCCTGAGGGGTCTGGGCCCTGGCTGACAGCTTCCCGTTTCCTGAATACCTTTTGTCCTATCTGTGCACAAGGTCCTGTGCAAGAGGCTTAATTCACACCTGTCCTCCAGGTAGACACTAATTTCCCCATTTTATAAATGAGGAAGCTCAGGAGAAAATGACTTGCCCAAGGTCACAGAACAAGAGTGCAGTGTGGTGGACTTTGGATCCAGAGCCCACACTCTTTCCACTGCCACGAGGAGGCCTGCAGTTGGGTTCAAGTCATTTGGGCAAAAACAAACTAACGACAACAAAAATGAAATGCCCACGGGTCACGGGGCAGGAGGGGTCAGGGCTGCCCCCAGAGAGCTCATGGCTCTGGGGCTGCATTAACAGAGGTTAGGGCCCCTGGTGGAAGGTGGCAGCCCCTCTCTGCCAGGCAGGTTGGGCTCAGTAGGGAAGAAATTAGGACACCCTGGAGAAGGGGGAGAGCAGAGGAGGGCCTGGGCCGAGGCTCCTGCCATCACCAGGCCTGGGGCAGGGCCAGCCAGGGTCCTCTGGCCCCCCGGCAAACCTCTGAGGGGCTGTGTCCACCTGCCCTCCCTACCCTGGCAGAGAGAGCTGGTGCTCTGTGGCTTTGGGGGTGTGGGGTGGGGACATGCCAGGGTAACCACAAAAGCACAGTCTTCCAGGCAGAGCAGCTGTGGCCCTGTGCAGTACTGAGCTCCCTGTCCTCGGGTGCTGGAAGCAGAGGCTGAGCTGCTGAGGCCTTGAGACCCCAAGGGCCAGGCCTGGCCCACAGAGAACTAGGTGTCTGTTGACTGACTCAGATGGACCTGGGCATGCTGCTGCCAGGAGGCTGCCCTCTCCCCACCACCCCTCACCAATGCCCTCAGTCCCCACCTCATCGTCCTTGACGCACTGCATGGAGAGCTGGTTGCAGTGCACCCACAGGGCGTTGCGGAGAATTGTCAGCCGGTCAAACTCCTGCAGCTGGAAGGCCTGGGGGGCAGGAGCAAGGTGAGAAGTGAGGAGGGCTGCAGAGCCAGGCCAGGCTGGGCCCCACTCCCAGCTCAGCCGGGCTGCCAGCCTGGCCCGCTCTGCAACAGCCAAGCCTAGAGGAAAGACCTCCCTGTGGGTCCCCACCCCCTTCTGAGCCCACCCTGAGGCTGCTGGGGGGTGGAGCTGCCTGGGCATTGCTGCCCCAGCCCGCTCCGGGCCCCAGCACTCACTGGGAGAGGCCGGGAGGCAGGGGGAGCAGGAGGAGCAGGAGGAGCAGGAGGAGCACTGGACCCAGAGCCTGGAGCCCTGTCCGTCAGCAGGGCCCAGAGAAGCTGTAGGTTTTGGCTGAGCCTCAGCTTTGGTTTCAGCAAAAAGGGTTGAAGAAGGCCCAAAGCCAGGCAGGAAACGCCCTGGGGCAGGACCCAGCCAGGGCCTGGCGAGTGGGGCA
Organism: Lepilemur ruficaudatus; assembly: GCA_963574885.1. Lineage (NCBI taxonomy): Eukaryota > Metazoa > Chordata > Mammalia > Primates > Lepilemuridae > Lepilemur > Lepilemur ruficaudatus. The sequence continues at coordinate 23,393 of CAUYRT010037643.1, forward strand.
GGACCCACCCCCCACTGCCTCGTTGTCCCGGGAAGCACCTGGAGAAGCTGAGGCTCCACGCCCAGCTCACTCACCTCACAGGTGGTCCTGTGCTCCTGCTCCCACTCGCCCCGCACCTTCTCCAGCTGCTCGATGCTTTGCCTGTACACCCGCTCTGGAAGCACATGGCCTCAGGGAGTGGCACGAGCTCCTCCACCCCTTTGCTCCTGAGGGTCCCCTCCCCCGCAGCCCCACCTCCCCCCGGGGGACCTGGCTGGCTGCTGGTGGGGCCTCATCTGAATGATCGATCGTCAGGGCCACCCACTCTGTATAGCTCTTTTCAGGGTGACTCTTAGTTCCCCCTCTATGCTTCGAGCTGCCAAAGGGCTGGAGTGGCGCCTCATACTCGCAAGTTAAGCATCCGGGCCACTTGCCATCTTTCCCCTCAGCTGGGAAGTGGCTCAGAGAGGGCCGCTGTGTGCTGGAGGAGGGATGGAACCCAGCAGACTTGGATCATGGCCCCTGTCCCCAGATCTCTGGGAGTCACCTGTCCCCGAGCCTAGGGAGCAGCTGGGTGGTGGGAGAGCAGCAGGGCGAGAGCTTCCCAGGGCAGGATGGTGAGCACTGTGTCCTGGGAGGGTGGCAGCAGGCACAAGGGCACTGGGGGATTCCAGCATCAGGTGAAGGACAGAGGCCCAGAGAAGGCCGTGTGCGCGAGTGTGCACGTGTGCCCAAGCGAGTGAGCGTGTGCCAGTGTGCACGTGTGTGAGAGAGAGAGACACGTGGGGTCTGTCTCCCACAAATGTGGCCAGGCACGTCCTGGGCTCTGGAGCCAGATGGCCTGGGTTCAAACGCAGTCATCACCACTTACTGGCTGTGTAACCTTGGGCAAGTACTTAACCTTTTTGTGCCTCAGTTTCCTCATCTGTTAAAAAGAGGATAACAGCAGCCGCGCGGTATCATTGTTGTCAGGGTCAAACATGCAAAGTACCGAGAGCAGTCTCAGCAGATGGGAGAACACAAATATGTCTAATTGCACACGTATGGAATGAGTGACGTCTTGTGACTGAATGTGGCCACGCGGCGGTGTGTCCCAGGGCGAGGAGACATGTGGTGGGGAGGACCGCCCAGGTCACCGCCCGGTCTGGGAGGCAGCTGGGGCCCACGTACCTGCCTCCATGGCCGCATCCTTGCACTGCTTGGCTTTGTTCTGGCTCTGGCGAGACAGAGGGACAGCAGCACTGAGCCCCCGCCCCCAGGAGCTACAGCCCCCAGGGCTACTTTGAAGTGGCTCTGTCACACCCTTCCCAGCCACCCAGTGGGACACTCAGGGGTGACTGTGAGCATATTCCATCATGCACTAGCAATCTCACCCTGCAAAGGACCACAGGCTGGTTCCCATAAAACCCAGAAACCTCCAGCCCTTGTAGGTACACATGAGAAGTAGACACCAGGTCCCAGAGGGGGAGAAGTGTGGACCAGGGCCAGGCCTGGCCCCCCTGTGACCGCTGCTAAACCCACTGGCTGGGACTTGGGCTCTGGCTCCTGACTGGCCCCCAACTCACCCTCACGTCCCCGCCCTCTCTGGGCCTCAGCTTTCCTGTCTATGCGGTGGGTGACATGTGTCTTGGGTCCTGGTAGCTCTGGGCCACCTGGGTTTGATCCCTTCTCTGCTGCTTCCTAGCTCTGAGACTCTGGGCAAGTCACTACGTCTCTGGGTCTCAGTTTCTTCTCTGTGACATGGGCCCACTGAGCCCCTCTACAAGGTTGTGTGAGGTTAGCGTCTGCTCTCGTGGCCCTGGGCCACGGGTGCCTGCTCTGAGGACTGGGTCCCCGGGCAGAGGCCGGAGATGGCCAAGGGGGTGAGGCTGCCCCGTCTGTCCATGCCCTGACAGCCTAGGAGACCCACTGCGGTCAGCGAGGGTGCGTGGTCAGCGTGTCCAGGTACAGACCGTGCCTGGGGGTGTCTGCGGCACCCCTCTCCTGCCTCCCCTCCCTGCCCCGGCCCTGGGTGACACCACCTGTCCCTGTGGTCCACACACCTTCTCCGTCTGCTTCTGGTGGCCACTGGCACTGACGCGCTCGAAGGCCTGCTCAGCGTCATCTGCGTCCCGGCACTTCTGCTCGTAAGTCTTCTTGCACTGGGTTGCGGAGGGCGTGACTCAGGGGCTGCACAGTCCTGCTCTTGGTCCCCTGGAGTGAGGCCCCCTGAGCCCAGCCTCCCTTTTCCCTGTCAGGGGGCTGTGGTGGAGCGGGGGCGCCCTCCCCAGGGACAGGGGTCTGGGGTCCAGAGTGCTGGAGAAGAAGTGGTGGCTGCGGGCAGCCTTGCTCCAGGCCCCTTCCCACTGCGGCCACTGTGGCGCTCCCCTGGCCTTCTAGGGGTACGGCCTTTGGCCACGCCACGCCCCTCACGGTGCCGCCAGCATCCCACAGACACGGCTGGAGGGTGCCTCTCCTCCCTCTGCCCCAGAGTCCCCAGCTGACAGCGTGGATCAGCCATGGGCCACTGCGTGGGACTGTCCATCTGTTCTTCAGTCAGGAGCCCCCCCAAGGACAGGACCTGGGCTCACCCACTCGGGCTGTGGTGCCCAGTGCAGGCCTGGGCATGCCGCCGGCCAGTGCGTGTTCTAGACGGAGGTCTGCGGCGAGCCTGTCGCGGATGCCCAGGCAGGGACCACACCGTGATTCCCACTGCGCCTGGCCTGAGGAGACGCCCCCCAGACCCTTGCTCACCTCCATGGCCTTCTTGTAGAGTGACAGCTTGCTCTTCTGGACACGGTCCATGACGGCCTCGTACTGCAGGGGACACGAGGCTCTGAGCTGGGGGCCCGGCCTCAGGACATTCCGCTAGCCCAAGAGGATGGGTGTCCCTGGGATGAGGCGCAGCAGCCCTCCTGGCCCTGGGGGGTGGTGACGGGTGCCCTCCCTCTCCCAGAGCCTGTTCCTTCGCAGTTAGTCACCCTCAAAGGGCACGGGTGTCTGTGTCGGGTCCTTGCTGCAGCTCCTGGCCGGAAATTGTCACCCACGCACGCGCACACACGGCCCGTCATCCTTCATTCACAAGCCTCTGCACATATCACAGCTGCTCACACGCCGTGCGCACACTCTGGCACACGCGTGCAAAGCCCACGTGAACACGCTCAGAAGTGCACATGCAGGTTTCCTGTGCAGACCCACAGATGCTGTCACCAGCACACGCTGCTGCGTTCACCCATGCACAGCCATGGGCCCGTCTGCACAGCTGCCCACACCCCGTGTGCTCACAGCCACATGTGGGCACAGTGGCCACTGCCCCCCACCTCCCAGGCTGCTTCCTCAGACAGAGAGGATGGAACAGCAGGACAGACTGGGTTGTAAGGTAAGAGGAGAACTAGGAAAGACATGCCTGTGGCCTGGGGCTAGAGCCAGCTTGTGCCTGGAGTCCCAGGGGGTCTGTGCCCGCCGAGGGCCCACAGAGGCGCAGGCGTGCACCTAAACACGCAGGCACGTACGGGGCGAGGACACGTGCTCACAGGCGTGTGCACCCCTGTGCCCGTGCTCTCCTGCGCACACGCACACAGGCCAGACAGGCTCGCTGCACGCGCTGTCACAGCGCTCGCCATCATGAGGTGAAGGAGTGGCTCTGTCTAAAGCAGGCTTTGCAGATGTTGCAGCTGCTCTGGCCACAGGAGAGCTCAGAACAGCAGGGCCACGGCCTCGCGGTCACAGCAGGTGCTCTGTGAGCTGCTTCTAGGGCGGACAGATCACCCGTTTCAGCACCTCAAGGCTGGGCCGGCTTCTGGGGATGGCTTTTTTGTCTGCTCAGGAACCCAAATTTAGAATCTTGAAAGGCCAAGCCCCGCTGGCTGCGTGGCCCACGGGATGTGCGGCTGTGCTGCCACCAGAGCCGCCGAGCAGAGCCTGTGTGTGCAGACTGAGGGGCGTCTGGCTCTGGGCTGGTCCCAAAGCTTGGGAGGTGGGTATAAGTGTCCCATTCTGCAAGAGGGAAACTGAGGCAAAGAGCCAGAAAGTGGCTTGGCCAGGACACCCAGGTCCGGCCTGGCCCCAGCCCCGAGGGGGAGCCTTCTTCCCCTCGGCAGCTTATCTTCAGTTTTTCGGACACTTTATGATGCTTCTTCTCCCCAGCAAGGAGCATTTCTGTGTACTGGTCTCTCCTACCTTATTCAGAGCACCACCCTCATCACTGAGCCTCTGGGAGGCTGAGCCCCTGTCCCCATGGGCCCACGCCCACCTGCCAGGCCAGCCTCCATCCTGCTGCCCTCCCAGGGACCGGGTACATAGCCAGTCGGAGCCTCAGGCCCTCTCGTCCCCAGCCCTGCAGCCTCAAGTACCCTTCAGCCTCTGCTTGTGCACCCCCTGTGACAGGGACCTCTCCATGCAGTGACTGTCTAGGGACAGCCACACCCTGTGCGCCGCTGAGAGTGCCTCTGCCTGCTAAGCCATGCCTGGCACTCCCGCCCCTCAGCCATGAACAGTCCTGCAGTGACTGGCCCCAGTCTGCGTTTCTCCAGGACACACAGCCCTGGCCCTTGGGCTCAGGGCCAGTTTCCAGTGACCCTTCCCAACTCACATTGCCTCCTCTGGACCACCCAAGTTGCCACAGACCCTCTACAGTATGTGGCAGTAGCATATCCAAAAGGCCAGAGTCTTTCCTCTTCCCTGGCGTGAGGCAGCTCGGGGGGAGGACCCGCAGCGGGGCTGTCAAGCTGAGCGCCAATGCCTGGTGCCAGTGGCCAGGCCTTTGCCATACCGCCCCTTCCCCTTCAGATCACCGTCGGGCCCCCAAGCTTGGGGTGTTGTGCCCCCACCTCTTCCCACCACCTTCCATCGGCTCTGCCAGGGGGCTGGTCCCCCAGCCCCACAGTGACCGACGCAGCCTGAGCCACGGACGGGCGAGCTGCGTTCTCACGCCCAGCACCTGCCTCACCTTCTTCCTCTGCTCCTTCTGCCTTTCCCGGAACTCCTCCAGGCCGCGCAGCTCCTCCCGCAGGGCCAGGGCCAGCTGGATGTGTGAGCTGCCCACGTTCTCCATTTCTGGGGACAGAGTATGGACGTTGGTCCCCAACGTCGGCCCTGATGGTCCTCAGCCACCCACAACTCCCCGTGCCTGGACCAGCCCACACCCACACCTCTGTCCCCAAACCCTCTGCCAGCCTCGCAGCTCCTGTGCAAAGCTAGGCCTCAGCCTGAGCTTGCTCTCCGGCCAGATTCCAGCCCAGGAGATCTCGTCACCTACGGCTCAGGGTGGGGGACTTCAGGACTTACGTTGCTTCAAGGAGTCAAAGGACGCCCTTAGGGAGCTGCAAAACATAATGGTCTGGGTCAGCAGGAGGAGGGCTGTGTGGTGACGCCCCTCCCTTGATGGGTGGGGTCTCTTCTCTGACCCCTCACCAGCGATTATACCTCCAATCCCTCTGCTTCCCGGCACTCTCGCCTCTTGGGGTGGTCCCCCATTCATGGTTAGGGCCCCTCCAGCCTCAGTGTGACGCCCTCACCCCCTTCCCAGCTGTCACTCACACCAGCCTCCGGCCAGCTCCTGCAGGACCACGTCCCACCAGACCCCTCCCCAGAGCTGGGTCTCAGCCCACAGGTGCCTCCAACAGTGGACCCAGTGGCCCCGCACACCCACTCCCCCGCAGGGCTCCCTCTCCCCAAAGACGCCGCTGTCCACCAGCTGTGTGTGCCGGAAACCCAGGAGTCATCCTAGGCTCTGTCCCTTGTCTCCATGCCACCATCTTCCATTCGCTCTCCTCAGTCTCAAAGGACAGCAGGGCGCGGGGCACGCCCTATCCTTGGCCCCAAACGTCCAAGGAGGCAGCTCTGTGTGTGAGGGGAGGACTCCAGCTCTGCCCTGGGCCCGAGGCCACCCGCTGTGGGTGGGCAGAGACACTCCGGAGGCAAATGGCCTTGCACTGCCTTGGGGAGGATCTGGGGACCACCAGAAGTCTCTCTCTGCCCGTGAGGCCAGCAAGGATGGTTTCTCTTAGCTTTCTGTGATGCCCACTTCCTCCACCTGGCTGTGCAGGGAACCGTCAGGATCTCTTTGAGCTCTCCTCTGTTGTGTCTCCATCACATGTCAAGGACGGGGTCTCCGTGCAGACCCCTGCCTCCTGCTGTATGTCACCAGTGCCCTCACGTGTCGCTCATCCTATTGCCCCTTTTGACAGGGCTCTCAGGAAGCTCAGCCTGAGTTCTGTGCTCAAACACAGCCCAGGTTTCCAGTGTAAACGTCTCCTCCTTATACCCCCTCCCCCACTGCCTCAGGTCCCTGCTCTGGCGTCCCTGTCCCCTGCTCACCTGCCTGCCAGGAGCTTGTGCCTCCCAGCTGACAGGAGGGGCCTCTCATTCCCGGGCTGGGCCCACGTGAACTGGTGTCAGGGGACACCTGGTGGGCGCAGGGCCGTGTCCATCCCACAGACATCCTCAATGACTCTTTGTCTTCTCTGAGCTCAGAGGAAGGGAGATGATGAGAAAGACTCTCCTCTGACAGGAAAACCACAGCAGTTTAGGCTTGTGACAAGTGGGTGTGAGGCAGGGACGTGAGGATTCAAACCTGTGCCCCTTGCGGGGCTGTCCTTGCTCACCGCTAGTAACTGCAGACAGGCTCACAAGGGGCTGGCCCGCCCTGCCGCCTCAACTCCTCTTTGTTCCTGAACCCCTGGGGTGCTGTGCAGGCAGCTTCCGGGCAGACCCTGAGGGCCCGCTGGACTGGGCCGCAGGGAGACAGAGCCAGGACCCGGAGGCTGGAAGGAGCGCCGGGGGCTCTCTGCAGGCTGGCTGTGTGATGTCAGCTCCCTGCCAGTGCCTGCTCCTGGCTTTCCAATACTGTGAAAGAGCTGTGGGGGTCCCTGGAGCTTGGGGACCAGATCTCATTTGTGCACCCTGCACCGCCACTGCCCGCAGACACTTGCTGAGTTACGTGTGGAGGAAGCGCATGCCAAAATTCACTTTGGGGTGAGAATAACCTCCCTTTAATCGATGTGGCCTGAGCCACCAGGTCTGAGCAAGGCTACCGGCTGGGTTGAGGGGACGACAGAAATGTGGCATCTTTAGGCAGAGGAGTCTGACCGGCTCCACCCTCTGGGTGCTCACTGGGTATTTATGGGGTCACTTAAGCCCCGCCCCCCAGCCTTTCCACTCCAGCCCACCGCCCACCCTGCAAGGGGCTGACAGTGAGCATCCCATAGACCTGGGGCAGCTGTGGGCCACAGGGAGGCCAGGGGCTTTCCCCACCCAGAGGGGGGCCACCAGCTCCCCACACTAGACAGCCAGGCCACCTTTCCCAAGGGCCAACACACACTCCTACCAGCCTCCAAGATGAAGAAATGACACAGGTGCCATGACCACCTCTTGTGCTTCCTGCAAAGAGCCCACCAGGTTGGTGTGGGAGGGGTGACGTGGTCTAAGCCAAGACTCTGACAGCGAGGCAAGATGGGAAGTCTGGGAGGGCTTCCTGGAGGAGGTGGGGCATGAGAGAGCCCTGAAGAGAGGCTCTGATGTGAAGGACTGGACAGGAGAATGAAGTCACCCTCAGTGTGCTAGACTCTGGCTCCAGGATGGTGGGGCCCTTCATTATACTTTATTTTAATTCTTAAATCCATCCGACTCAGTCCAGGGCATGGCACACAGTAGGTGCTCAGTAAGCGCTTGCTGGCTCAATGAGTGGACGACGGACGCTTGGCCCCCAGTTAAAGAAAGGAACAACCGAATGGCCTTGCCACGTCTGCAGCTGGGTCAACAGCAACACTTATTATGCACCCACTGTGTGCAGTAGACTGAGGTGGGAGCTACAGGGGGCACGGCCCTAAGGAGGCAGCAGGTGAGCTGGGATGGGTTCGACCCCCGCCCCGGCACTCGCTGGCTCTGAACATGCCCTGCGCTCGCGCTTCCCTGTGCCCACGCCGGCCCTGGGCAGGAACACCCTCCCCTCCTCCGCGCCCCTGCCCAGCACACCGCAGCCGCTCTGCCCGGCTCCTCCGGCACCCAGCCTGTGGGTGCGCTCGCGCCACTGCTGGTTTCTCTCCACCCCGCCCCCACCTCCTACCCCGGGAATCTCTGTGGCTGGGCTGCCCAGCCCCGTGGACCTTGTTTCTATATTTCCTGTTGCGGTTTCGAGGGCCTGGCACTCCCTGCCCAGGCTCCAGCTCCTCCTCTGATAGTGGCTCTGCTCCCAGCCTCCAGCCTGGGGCCCTGCCTTTGGATCAAGGCCCCTCCACCCCAGGGATGCCTCCGTCTGCCTGGGCAGCGTCCCCAAGGGCCTTTGGCTTTGGGCCAGGGAGGGGCTGGGTCCCAAAGGAAATGGCTGAGTCTGCCCAGCCAGGCCCTCAGCCGTGGGGATCCGGGCCACCCACAACCTCCACCTGGCCACTTCCTGTTTCTAAAAATGGAGCCAGATGCGGCGTCCCTTCCCCTTCTCACAGCCATTTTCTCTACTAGGGGCTTCTCCTCCCCTGCTGTCAGTCCCCTGTGACTCACAGCTCTGTGTGCCCTCACGCGGGCCGCTACCACCCGGCTCCCTCGTGCCCTGCCTGCACCCCTTGACTGCCCCGTCTTTCTGGACAGCTCTCCTTTTCCAGCAGGCCTGGAGGCCAGAGGCAGGCAGGGCTCCTCCGGGGCCATGTCCCCCAGCCCCACACGGCCCACACCACCCCTACCCATGCCTCTCCCCACAGTGCCACCGGGCAACCCCAGCCCCGCCCGTCCCTTCCTTACCACGTCCTGAGCCCCCGCTGTGCCCTGCCTGCATCTAGCCCTCAGCCCTGCCCGCGGGAGGCCCTCAGACCCCGTTCTTATTTATCTGCACAACAGCCCACTGGAGTGGACAGATGAGAAACACACTCAGAGAGGTAAAGCAACTTGCCTGCAGTCACACAGCGCACAAAGGTGGAGCCAGGACCAGAGCTCACGCATCCTTACTCCTTGGGCTGTGTGCGCACTTTTTGGTCTAAAACACACACCCTTTGGGCATCGGGCATTAATCTCCCCCGGCTGACACTTCCAAGCCTTCTGCTAGCCCTTCCTGTGGTTGGTTTGTTTGTTTGGGCTCCTGGTGGGAAGCAGGAGCTGCCAGGGAGCCCCGAGTCTTCAGGACACCTAGAAAGCGTTGCATAGTCACGTCCTCCCTCTGGGGCAGAGCCAGGGGGCCACAGGCTTGACCTCCAGGGGACCAGGTGGAGGGAAGGGGTTGCTACAGCAGCGCAGGGGCGGGCCTCAGGTCCCAGGGTAGGAGGAGAACTCCCAGGGCCCTGCCAGAGCTTGGAGTCCAGCGTCCAGTCTGATCGTCGGTCTGGCTCTGTCCTCACCGGGGGCAAGTTTGTGCCTCCCCAGAGCAGCCCTGCCACTCCACTGTTACAAAGTTCTCCAGCTGCCTGGACACAGGCACCCTCGCCCCTGCTCCGCCTGCCCGGCAGTCTGCACAGAGACCTCCAGGGAGGGAGACCCCCGCCGCATCTTCGGAGTGATTTCCCTGTTGCCTCCTCTCTGAGCCAGGCCTGCGCTAAGCCCCTCGGCCCACTCAGTCCTCTGAGGAAGGTGCCATTGTCCCATCGCTGACGAGGGAATGAGGACAGTGTGTCAGTGGCTAGCCGAGTCACAGCTGGTGGGTGAGGAGCTGGTACCGGAACCCAGGTGCGGCCCCTCCTGGCCCCATGTCTGGCCACACCTTCCCCCTGCGAGCCCAGGCTGAGCCGGCGCTGCAGGGGGCGTGGGCAGCCAGCAGAGGGGCCTGTCACCTGCCCCTCAGGACTTGGGAGAGGCCGCCCAGACCGCCCTTGGCTTTTCTCCCCCACACAGAGCCCGGCCCCACCAGAATGCCCAGTAACCGGGCACCGGGGGTCCCAACACCCCAACCCTGTGGCCATCCAGCCCCTCCTGGCCCTGCCCAGACCACCCAACGCCAGGAAGCCCTAACCCTGTCTAAGGCCCGGGAAGGAGGGCGCCCAGCGCAGGCCCACAAGCTCTTACTTGATCTCCGTGTGGCCGCCCGCCTTCCGCGCGATCTGCACCAGCTCCTTCCCGTACCGCTCCTCCGCTTGGGCCCTGCCAGAAGGACAGAGCTTGGGCCTGGGGCTCCTGCAGGTCTGTGGCAGAACTGAGGCTCCCGTGAGCCTCTGGGGGCACGCATGGCTCCTTGAACGCGTCAAGCCCGGCCCGTCCTGGAAATACGTGTTGGCCAAACACGGGCACATTCGAAAGGCCATCGAAGGATTTGCCTACTTGGGAGGCCCAGGTCTGGGGAGCTAGGGGAGTCGTACTCCTGACTTTTTAAAGCACAGGGTGCTTTGACAGCAGCTTGGCTGGCACCGGGCGCCCGGCCACTTCCCGAGGAGCCGAGCGGTGGCGGCTGCCTCCCGCCTGCGTCCCGGGCCGCCGGCTCACCTCTGCCTCAGCAGCTCCTCCACGTCCTTGCACATCTTCCTGCCGTCCAGCAGCCGCTGCAGCAGCACCTCGTAGCCCGTGTGGGCCGTGAAGTCCCTGCACTGTGACACGGGACAGACAGACGCATGAGGGCCATGGCCGGGTGGCACCGAGCACAGCCCGGCGGGGACCCCCAAACCCCTCCAGGAGAGGCCTCTCTCCTGCCTCCGTCCCCTGCCTGAAGACCAAGGTCTTGGGTTGCCAGCCCTGGCCTCACACCGGGGTCCCCCCACACCGTGTGTGTCACAGGCACATAAGTGGACAGAAGAGGATTCTGGGTGTGTGTCTGAGGTGCTGGTGCAGGAAGTTGGCGGGGGAAGGTGGCATCCAAGGACTAAGAGGGGATAGAGGTCCCTCAGGATTCAGAGAGCAGGCCCCAGGCCAGGCCGGCCCTGGGATTTGGCACCTGCTCTGTCTTCTTTTCTGTCCCCAGAGACCCCCATAAAGCCTCAGAGACTGGGGAAAGGAGCCCAGCTCCCCTGACCATGCACACCACACCCCAGTCCCAGAGCTCAGAGAGGCAGTGGGGCGCTCCAGGGTCATTGCCACTTAACCCGTCCCCCAGGTAGGGCCTGCGTTCCTGCCCCTACCCCAGCCCTCCCCTCGCACGCCGCCTATGGGCGTGTGGGGAGCAGAGGTGCAGCCACAATCGAGGAAAGCTTCCTGCGAGAAGAGACATTGAGCCAGGTTCTAGAAAGAGACGTTTTTGTTCTTCAAGGTCTAAGGATAATCAGACATGGGGGAGGACAGAGATGACGTAGATTGTCCTGACCGGCCGCATGCTGCAGCCCACCTGGGCAGACTCAGGACTGTCCTACAGGACTCGCCAGTCCCCCGGCCCATGCCCTGCCCCATAAGCACCCCTGGAAATTTCTGAGGAGGACTTAGCCCAGGCTCAGCTGCCCACAGGGTGACAAGCAGAGTGTCTGGGCTCTGGCTGGCCACCCAGGGTCCCAACAGGAGACAGCTGTCTCCCAAACACCTACAAACTGGAGCTGACATCCACCTCCATATCCAGGCTGGTGTCACTGGGCCAGGCTAGGCCAGACTTCCATTTCTGTTGCTTTTGTGGGCAGCCACTTGTCGGTTCACCAGCCAGCAGACCACGGCTTCCTGCCCCTCAGCCTCTGCCCTCTCCCCGGAACCCCATGTCAGAGCCTTGGTGACCAGGAAGAAAAATAAATCTGGAGCCTCAGCCTCCCACCCCTCCCCGTGCGGGTCGTTCTAAGCTGGACGCCACGTTCAGGTCAAAATGCCGCGGACCCCAGAACCGGGAACCAGTGCCCCTCCCTCCCCGGGACACTGGCCCAGAGAAGGGAAGGGCTTGACTGAGGCCACAGAGCCAGGACAAGAGTCTGGACGCTCCGGGGAACTGTTCCTCTACCGTGCCTCCAGGAGAGGTGCCAGGGCGCCCAGCAGGGAGACGCCAGTGGCAGCCCAGCCCCACACCCGGCCCTGACTTGCCAGGGGAACCTTCTTCTGTCCTTACTGAAGCCCCCGGAGTGGAAAGAGAAGTAAAACCGAACCTACGCTGGCCATTCTGGAGGAGGCAGGAAGCAGTGAGGGGCCCTGCAGGCCAGGTTCCCAGGAGCTCAAGTCCCCAAAGTGCCGCAGGCTCAAGAATCCTGCTCAGAGCCACAGAGGTGCTCAAGGGTGCAGCCGGCCGGGTGAGCCACAGTCACAAGGACCAGGCTGTTCTGAGGAAGTGCCTGACTCTCCAGGGGCTGCTCACGACGCCTCCCAGCCCCGCACCCCTTCCCACAGCCTGCGCCTCCTCCCCCAACAGCCCCTGCTGCCTGAGCCGCCGTGGGCTGGCCTCTGAGAGCCTCCGTCTGTCCAGCCCACCTGCACACGCCGCGCCAGGAGCATCACAGCTGCCACCTTCCTGAACACGACAGACCGGGGTGGAGATGGCAGCGAGGAGGCTAGAGAGGAGAAGTGACTGCCCAAGTCCACTCAGCTGGTAAAGGGCAGAATTTGGGACCTGGGCCCAGGTCGGCCTGTCCCCAAAGCCATATACCCACCCCAGTCACACAGCAGCAGCCCAGTAACCAACTTCCATTTTGAAATATCAGCAAATGATTTAAAAAAAATCTTGAAAGTGTTTACTCAAATTTTATCCACCTCAAATCAAAGCTGTATTTTGGGCTATAATTCAGTTACCATAGATTCACAGAGGCCAGCCGTGTGCCTGGGTCAGAGAAGTGCCAGAGGCCACGGCCCAGCCATGTGGCACCTGGGGCGACCCACCCTGCACTCGGGGTGCCAGATGGCAATCAGGCACAGTCCCTTACTCTGAGAGGCCCACTCAAGCCAGATATGGGACCCCGGCCTTGTCATCCTGGTGTGCAGCCACTGTGGGCTCCAGGCCACCTCCAAGGCTCCAGGAGGAGGCACTCAGCAAAGGCGAGGACAGGAGGAAGTGTGCTCCTGCCCAGCCTCAAGGCAGTGCAGCAGAGGTCTGCATGCCCCGTCCTGGCCAGAGACAGCCCCCACCTTCCTCCCTCTGGGTGGGTCTGGGTGTGAGTCCTGATCCAGGCCCACGCGCTGGCCGGGCCCACCATGCCCCATCGGGCGGTGGAGAAGCAGCCTCTATACCTACCGCGACTTCCTCCTTTCCTGCCCAGATCACTCTCAGTGGCTGCAGGGGCTGGGCCACAGAGACCAGGCCTGGAACAAATCACTTTCCTTCCTGGGACCTGGTTTCCTCATTGAGGAGGTGGGGGTGGGAGGTGCATCCGGGGCACGGCCCCATCAGGGCAGGCTGCGGGCCAGAGGGCTCAGGCCAGTTCTGGACTGAGATGAGGGAAGGAATTTGACAGACTCAATGTGGGTTCAGACCTGCCCTGACCCCGCACATTCTCAGCCTCTGTTTCCTTCCCTGTGAAAATGGGCCTAATAGCTCTTGCCCCACGGAGCTGATCTGAGAAGCGGTGAACTAGCGTGCACAGGTGAGAACAGTGAACACAAGATCGCCTGATGTCCCAGGCCCAGATCTCGGCTCTTCACCTCTCTGCAAAGCGCCAAGCTCAGGGCCTGTCACCTGGCGGCAGTTCAAGTGGTAGCTCCCTGTGCCCTGCCTCCTCCCTGCCTGCCACCTCCTCGCCATGGCCAGCTGGGAAAAATGAGCCATCGTCCCCCTCGAGACGGTCCACTTAAAAGGTAGCAGAACCTTTTTCAAATACTCCTTTACATGGAGCTCCAGGATATAAAGTATATCAGGGGACAGCTAAGCCTCTAACCTCGGGGAGGGAGGCCTGGGTTTTGGTCCCAGTTCCCATCTGCCGTGTCTGAGAACCGGTGCTGCAGCTTTACCTGGGAACCAAGTAGGGGCTGTGGCAGGTAGCCAGGTAGCCAGGAAGAGCTGCCTTGTAACTCCCTGTCTGTGAGAACGGCCTGGCAGGGCAAGAGGAGCCCCAAAGAGAAACTGTTGAGGGACTGTTGGGTGCAACTGGATGGGCCAAAAGCAGCTACCTGCAAGGGATGGAACAGCCGAGTACTTCGGGGGGATGGGGTGCCCAAGGAATCTGCCCAGGTGCCCAGCAGAGAAAGATCCAACCTATGCGCACCTGCCCCCCAGGGGCACCGTCACCAGTTACAACAACACCAAGAAAGTGAGACCTTTCTCTCCTTCAGAGTCACTGCCCTGCAGCCCACCCCACCCACGGAGCCCCAGAGCAGCTGGCAGTGGGGTGTGGGTGCAGCACTGCAAGGGGGGAAGCCAGCTCTGTCCTCTTTCCCATAAGCAGCTTCCCATGCAAAGCTGGGCAGGGGGCCGGGAGGGAACCTTTGATTGAATGAGAGGGAAATTTTGACATTAAGTTGGATTGGATTGGGTTATAGCTGATGACGACTGGAAAAGCTCTAGCCCAAGCCCAGGGTTGGAGAGCGAGATCCAGCAGAGGGTTTGGAAGGTAGAAGAAAGAAAAATTAAGTCTCTGCTTGCACCCTACCAAGTTCAAATTCCATTTTGTAGAAGGCTTGCCACCATTCTTGAAAATGTTTCTAATGATGTCTGACATGCTCTTGGGTTGATAGACTATTTTTTTAACTTTTTTTTTTTTTGGAGACAGGGACTGGAGACTCTGTCACCCAGGCTGGAGTGCAGTGGCGTCATCGTAGCTCCCTGCAGCCTCCAACTCCTGGGCTCAAGCGATCCTCCCGCCTTGGTCTCCCAAGGTGCTGGGACTGCAGGCATGCGCCCGCACTTGACCTTTAACCTTTTTCAGAAGTCATCTTTTATTGGTGGGTGAAGACATGGAATAGGGAAACTCGACTCACTTCCCTAATTTCAGAAGCCCGGAGCCCTGCCTGCTCTTCTGGACAACCATCTTGGAGCAGCAGGGCGCTGGGCCTGCTCGCGCCCTCCCCTCCCTCACGCCAGCTTAACGCTGGGACTTCCGCAGCCGGCGTGGCTGCCACTGTGAGTTTATTAGCAATTAGTGTCCTTTTGCTTGTCTCTGTGGGCTGAGAAACCAAACCCTGGGGACTGTTAGGAAACCTCTCAGGAAAGCAAGCTCCGTGAGGGCAGAACGTGGCAGTGACTGGTTCTCTGCCGGCCCCAGCACCCAGGGCCTGCGCAGCGCTGCGCACAGACACACTGGATGAAGGGCTGGAGAAGCTCCTCCGTGCGGCCCTCGGGAGGATGCGGCTGTGTGACTGCTGGTTCCTGAGTGCTCCCGGAGGGACCAGACCGTTGGTCTGCAGATTTAGTAGCTCTTCACCCAGCCCCTGTCCATAAGCCAGGCAGACTTGTCCCCCGTGCGTCTTCCAACAGTCTTGCGAGGCAGATAGTATCCCCATCATACAGATAAGGAAACTGAGGCTCAGGGATGATGAGAACCTGGGCAGCAGCCAGGCACTGTCCACTGCCCCATAGTTACTACCCCACAAAGGGACCCGTCTCCACCGTTGGTTGGCAAATGGCCCGACACTCAGGTGTGATTTGGGTGGATGGCTGGCCAGAGACGTCAGCGAGCAAAGCGGTTGCTTGCCCAGGGTGTCCTGCGGGAGCAGTGCGTAAGGACGGGGTCCCAAGCCAAAGCCACAGCAGAACGTGGAGGAGCAGGTCTCACCTGCAGCTCTCTGTGGAGCCATCAGAACAGGGAACGTGGGTGGCTGGCTTCCCCAAGCCCAGGCCAGGACTCATGGGCAGGGACAGGGAGGCCAACTCCAGTCAACACAAAGAAGGGCCTCCCAAGAGGCCAAGTGGCCCCAGGTATGGGACACAAGCACGCCGCTCTGACCGGCGGAGAGTGCCCGGGCTGGGGGTTCCACAGAGAGGGCTTGAGCCCCGGACAACGTGCTAGAGCAGGAGTGTGGCGTCTGGGAGTCCCCGGGCCGGGGACTGGAGGGGTCTGTGTATAGGCATATAAATGTGGGATCATTCACAGCTTTGCTGAGGTGGCCCACAGTAGGTGTTGGAGTGAGAGGTCCGAGAAGGCAGAGACAGATGTGTTTTCCGAGAACGAAAGCATATTCTTGTGGTTAAGTGAGCAGGTCCATGCTGAGCTAGGCTGACAGGAGCTTGAGAGGACAGAGGAGTTTGCAGAGTGCCCGCTGGCCTCCCCGCGCCCCTCAGCCTCGCAGCCCGGCCTGTGGCTCCAGCAGCCCCGTCACAGCCCTGTGAGCTTCCAGGGGCCCCCAGGGACCCCACCCAGTGGGGACAACAGGAGCACCGGAGGAGGACACGCTGCACGAGCATGCCCACCGCGAAGGTGAGGGGAGCAAGGGCGGGCGGGCCCTCTGACCGTGTGGGAGGGCCTGTCTTCCAACCAGGTCTGCCTGCCTTGACGGCCTTGCTCTTTTAGGTCAGCCTCTCAAGTATGAGGAAGCAAAGGTCTCCACCACCTCACTTCCCCTGCCCTTCTGTGAGGGGTTGCCCACTTCCCCGGCCACACTCTTGGGGCTTCCTCCTGCTTCGCGAACCCAAAACACGCAGGACGCGAGGCCCGCGGGGCAGGGTGGGGCTGAGTCCTCAGCCTGGAGCCGGAGCTGCCACCCCGCCGGGTTCAAGGCAGCAGAGAGAGATGTGGGGGGAGACGGAGCAGGTGTCTGAAAAGATGGCACGAGGCTAGGTCGGGGGAGCCAAGGTACACAGAGCCCAGAGCAGGACCTTCCCAGGAGGTGACAGGAACCAGAGCCAAGCTCCAAGTTCAGGAAAAGAGCTGGTGGGTAGGGTGCCTCGCGGAGTGCCTCTATTCCTCGGAGAACCCTGTCAAGTCAGTGCTGTGCTGTTTTTGCCCCATATCACAGAGGAGGAACTGAGGTCCAACAAGGTTAGTGACTTGCCCAGGTCACACTGCTGTGTGCCACCCCCGCCAAGCTGACTTGGCATTTGGGGGCTTGCCTGGACTCAGCAGCAGGTGAGGCAGGGGGCAGATGCGGAGGGAAGGGCAGGGCAGGGCAGGAGGCGGTGGGACCCTGGGGGCAGCTGATTCGGGGAAGGATGGAACTGAGCCACCCCAGACCCTAAGCCCTGGAGGAGACACCGCCTCTGGAGCAAGCTAGGAGGGGCCGGGCTGTCTTCACAGGAAGGACAGGCACTGTCCATGCCCTGCATGGCTGCCCACACAGGGCCCTGCTGTACAGGCTCCAGCCTGTGAGTGGCCAGCCAGGGACTGGGGCCAGGCACCAATGGTCCAGGCATCGTCCTTGCGCATCCGCTTCCCCAGGCATCACCCCTGCCATGTCGCCTGCCAGGGGACATCCCAGGGAGCCCTGGCCGGAGAGGGTGTCCAGGCAGTGGGGTGTGAGACGAGCTGGGCACTGGCCTCTGGTCCTGGCCAGGACTGCACACAGGCTGTGTGATGTTGAGCGAGTCTCTTAACCTCCTGAGCCTCCTCTATAAAATCAGGATGAACTTATCACCCCCCTTTCAGAGGCTCTGAGGACTAAGTGAAATATTAAATAATACCTGTAGGAGCCTAGCAAAGGCCACCTGACACTTAATGAGCTCCTAAAAGTCGGTGGCCTTGGTGGTGTGTATGAATTGAAAGTAACCAAGAAAGAAGAGCTGGGTTCAAACTGTAGCTGGGACACTCATCTGGACTAGCTGCTCCCCATCTCTGGGCCTCGATTTTTTCATCTCTGATTTGGGGAAAGCGTGTGGACTCTGCACCCCCACAGGACTGATGTGGGGTGTCCTGCTTTGTGGCTGTGAATTGCTGCAGTGTGGAGACTGGCAGCTTCCCCTGGGCTTGGGGCTTGCTCAGGGGACAGATGGGCCCCTGGAGCTGCAGGCGAGCCCTCTCCTCTCCCCCACTCCTCCCTGGAGGCAGGGACAGAGCCCTGCAGCCTCTGGAGGCCCTTTGGGTTCTTCTACTGTCCTCGGCAGGTTCTCGGTCCCGGAGCTGACGCTGGGCTCCAGCTGAGACTCCCTCCAGGCCTGGGGCTAGCCACAGCGGGGTCTGCACATGGCTCCTGTCCTTGCCAGGCCATTAACATGCACATCTCCACGTCTCAGTCCTCTAACCACAGAAGTCAGTTTGATACTGCAATATTTATAGACAAGGAACCAGAGGCTCAGAGAGCTGGGGGACTCACCAGGGCCACCCCGTGAATGCAGTAGAATTGAAGCAGGGCATTGGGTTCCAAGGTCAGAATGAGGGACAAAGATGCTGTCCTCCAAGTGATGGGTTCTATGTTAGGGACTGGAAAATTGCTTTGCCCAGGGCATGCTGCCTAGAGCCGCATTGTGGGAAAACACGGTTCTAAACGGGAAGATGCCTGGGCCCTGGGGAGCTGGGCTGCCTGAGGGAACCCTGTGTGCTCTCTGGGACCTTTCACTGTTTATTGTTGTGCTCTCAGCCTGCAACAGTAGGCATCAAAGCCAGACTGCTAGACTCCAGAGTGCAAGCTCCTTCCCCTGGGCTGGGAGTTATCTGAGGACCAGGGTGGACCCCTGCAGCCTGATGGTCCCTTCTGCCCTGATCCAGGGCCCAGGCTCAGTTGCTGGTCTTCTCTTGGCCCTGGCATCGGCCACATCTGTCTCTTTGGTTCCAGGGTTAATTTCCATCCTGTTCTGCACCAAAGTGAGCATCATTGCAGATACTCCCAACAGCCCACCCATGCCCTGAGGTGCTGCCCTGTGCTGTGCAGACCCCGCACCGGCTGTCTAGTAGTCACTGCAGCTCCGGGACACTGATCCTGGCTTCTGTGCTTACCCCCCAGCCCCGCTTGCCTAGATCATCCACAGCTGTTCTTCTGGGCCCTTCTCCCACACAGTCTGGGGTCCCCATATGTGGAAGAGTGGGCTCAGAGTTGGTCCAAGTCAAAGGGCAAATGTTCAGGAGATGACAAAAAAGGGAACCCCTACTGCTTCAGTGGCTATAGTCCGTGAAGTGCAGGGCCAGCAGTCTGATTTTCGAAGGCCCCTCAGGCGCAAGTAGGCCAAGGCCAGGGCAGATATCTGTTTTGCAGGACCTCCCCCCTGCCCCCCCCCACCCCGACCCACTGAGGAGGTCGGCGACCCAGCCTGCAGGCCTTTCCTCCAGGCCCTCCTTGAAGAAGAGCAAGAGCTGGTGGGGCCTTAAGGAAGCTGGTCAGGGGCCTGCCCGGGAAGCCCACAGCCCAGGGGCCCTCTAAGGCAGGCATCTCCCAGGTGTGCCCAGGGTGAGAATGTGATGGGGACTTTGTCATGGACTGGTGGCCAGTCCAGGCTGGGTGACCCCAGGAAGGCCCAGACCTCAGTTTCCTCACCTATAAAACAAGAACCTCTACTGACAACCCTGAATAGCCAAAACAATCTTGAAAAAGAAGAATAAAGTTGGAGAACTCTGACTTCTTGATTTCAAAGCTTATTACAAAGCTACAGTCATCAAAATAGTGTGGTAATGTCATAATGACATACATATAGACCACTGGACTAGACTAGTGAGCCCAGAAATAAACCCTCACATAGATGGTCAATTGATTTTTGACAAGATGCCAAGACCATTCAATGAGAAAAGGACAGTTTTTCCCACAAATGGTACTGGGAAAACTGACAGCCACATGCAAAAGAATGAAGTTGAACCCTACCTTACACTATATACAAAAATTAACTGAAAATGAATCACAAACCAAAATGTAAAAACAAAAACTCTAGGCCGGGCGCGGTGGCTCACGCCTGTAATCCTAGCACTCTGAGAGGCCGAGGCGGGTGGATTGCTCAAGGTCAGGAGTTCAAGACCAGCCTGAGCAAGAGCGAGACCCCCGTCTCTACTATAAATAGAAAGAAATTAATTGGACAACTAAAAATATATGTAAAAAATTAGCCGGGCATGGTGGCGCATGCCTGTAGTCCCAGCTACTCGGGAGGCTGAGGCAGAAGGAT
>CAUYRT010037644.1:0-94473 GCA_963574885.1 Lepilemur ruficaudatus
GTGATTATTTTTATATAGATTTTCTGGAAAACCCTTAAATATTCTACTTAGAGGAAAATTCTAGAAAGCTGTTCTTTCCTATTGCAGGAATTTTTAGCAGATAGCAAATAAGAACTTGATATAAAGTCATCCTCTGATAAATGTTCTAGACTTTAGTCAAGCCCTTCAAAACAACCTAGCCATTTCTGATCTCAGCTTTAATTTCTAAGCTTTTAGGCCCAGAAGAATAGGGTAATTACCAGTTGTTTTTTAAATGGGGAAAGGATGAATAAAAATAACTTTTATTTGTTAATAGTCTAGAATAGTGACTCTAGGAACATGACTATACATTTAAATATTTCCAGCTACATTGTTTGTTACCTGAAATTTAGCCTTTTATATAAACATTTTATTTGTGGTTCTGCTCCTTGAATTTCTTTATATGTTCAGTAAATGACTTTAAGTAGATGTTTAAAAATGAAGCTCTCCTTTTACAATTCAAACTCTCTTTTAATTGTTATATGTGCAGATGTTTTAGTATCCACCTTAAAACAGTAAAACAACCTTGCTTTTGGTTAAAGGAAAAAGTCGTTGTTGATGGGGCTTTGACATTTTATTTTGAAATTGTTAGGATGTGGTTTGTGGCTTCTGTAATTTCTTCTTCATGAATTGTCAGCATCTAATCAAGAACTAAAGCTGTTTAGTAATGGTATATGGTGCATTTGCATAGGTTTCTCCATTCTCATTATAACATTCAGCTGCATAGTGTAATGAATGGGATGCTTAACCCAGTACACATGATGACTTGTTTTAAAGTATTGATTGATTTAATTTTTCTAGACATTTGCCATTGCCGGACTGGGATCTGGACTAACAGAAGCCATCATAGTTAACCCTTTTGAGGTAGTAAAAGTTGGCCTGCAAGCCAATCGGAACACATTTGCAGAGGTAACCATTTAATGTTTTCCTACTGTTGAAAACACTTAAAAAATTATTTTTAAATATACATGTAAAATTATGGACCCAGCTCTTATTAACTTATTAAAGTCATAGTAAATCACTGTTAGGGAAGTATCATAAGAAAAAGTCAAATATCCTCCACAAGGAAAGCGCTAACAAAAATGCACCAAGATCAAATGGACAAACAAATGTTTATACATTTGTATTTTAGAGTTCTAGTGTAATCTATAATGACTTATCTGGAAATGTTTTCCCGACTTCTGGCAAAACTCTTTCAGGTGGAACTGCAGCAGACTGTAGCAAAACCACTGAGGAGATAATTTTATTGTTCTTTTAAAAAAGAACTAAGTCATTCTTTGAAATGACCTCACTTTTTTCCCCACTCCACCCACCGCCCACCCCGAAAGATTCTGATAATCTGTCAAACTTGTCTTTTAGTTAAATGCGAATGAGCAAAAGTACTAAACCTGTGTAGACGTCACCACGTGGGCAACGATGTGTCTTGACATTTAATCACTGATACATGATGTTCCATGGAGACAGCGTCCCTTGGTGTGTGCTGCCTTCACTACTTTCCAGTTGGCTAATAATTCCCTTTAAACCGCCATGTCCAGTTGTTCTTGTTTTAATCTTTTGGGTGCCAAGCACAAGGTAAGGGGGAAAACGAGGGAATTGGCATTCTAGGTCCTTTCTTAGCATTTAAACTTAATTCCACAACGGGTAGCATGTGGTATAAATTGGTTTGAAGTATCTGCTGATCTGGATTTTTCTGCAGAAAAGTTCCCCTGCCTACTGCTTAAGCAGCTGCTAATGGGTGGAGACCCCCTCACCCCCCACCCCACTTCCTGCCTGCTGATGCTGCCTGAGAGCTTCCTGGCAGCTTCTTGGGCAGGGGTGTGGGGAAAATGGGGGGCCCTACTCACCTGTAGCTGCCAAGACCTGGGGGGACAGGGTTGGGCTGTTACAGCAGATGGTATCTACTCAGATGAAGTCAGTGCTAATTCAGGGGAAATTTTTTTTTTAAGTTTCAAAAGGTTGTCTTAAATATAACAGTACATAGCACTTCAGAAAAGGTTGAAAATCTCTATATTCCCCTAGTTTTTGTTTCTGTTCTGCTTTCTCTCTATTCTTTCTTGAATAAAGGAAAAAGATAGTGAGGAATAGGGCAAGAAAAAGAAACTTTTAAAAAATGTCCTATCGATATGGCGTATTTAAAACAGTTCCCATGCAATCTGCTCAAGGAAAACTTGGTTTGCTAGACTGGGAGAATTACCCACTGAAAGAAAATTTTGGAGACCCCTATCCAATGCCTCAGTTTACTCATTGGGAAGGAAGCTTGTCTTGGAGCAGCAATGAGTGGGCAAAGGAGTAAACAGACCTTCAGTTGCAGTCCTTTATCTAGGCAGCACGTAAACACAGGGACCCAAATTGGACAGAGCAGTAAGGAGCACTCACAGGAATGAAAATCGTAAGAGTTACCGCAGTACCTCTGCTCATGCCTAATGTTCTTTTTCTCTCCTCTGCCTTCGAGGAGGTTCTACACTGAGGTCAAGTAAGAGCTGCTAATGTTTTGCATGTGCTGAAGCCTTGCTAGAACACCATAAACACCCTTCCATGCTAACACAAGCATGTGCTGCATGTGTGTGTGCTCCCAGTTCATTTACACAAGTGCGGTCTGTGTAAATTATGGAGAGTCAGCCGTGTTTTCAGGCAGGAGTGTGGCAGAGGGAGGGTGGTTGGGGTCTTTTGCAGAATCCACTGAACTGGACAATGTCAGGTATTTACTTAGAATAAAATCTATTAGATATATCATAAAATATTTTTAATATTACTTCAACCAGACAGAACTTAGCAAAGTAGTGATCACATAGGCCATATCCATCAGCATTTATTTAAAGCAACTTGCAGAATTTAGTAGCTGCATTGAGGTGGTGCATTGAGGTGGTGTCCTGATATGGCACATTGTGGGCAATATTGATCGAATGGAAACAGTAGTTAGTAGTTAGTAAGTAGTTAGCAGTCAATGATCACACAACATAAAGTCATGTGACTATGCCTCTTGCAAAAAATGTCTGAGAGAAACAGGTGACATGATAAGAATAGAAAATTTGGATCCAGTTATTTAAAAAATAACTACTGGTCATTTTTGCAGCTGTCTCCTGGGTCTTTTATCTGGAATTGGATAATGCCACAACCTTCCTCCGTTGACTAGCACTTCGTTTTATCCAGCAAGGGGATACCCTTTTGTTAATCTATACCTGTGTTGATTTAACTCAAGTATTAGGTGTGCTCACGTCAGCATTTGTATGGCCAAGAATAATGATCACTTCCTTCACTCTAAGACTTTACAGGGTTGTCAAGTATAAAAGTGAGGCAGGGAGGAGGAAGAAGAGAAAGAGGAAGAGAAAGGGAGGAAGAAAGGAATTAATTTAATGTCCACTGCATGTAAAGATTATACTTTTTAAAAACAATTTAATCCAAGTATAAAAGTAATGCATATTTATGTTATAAAACACCAAAAAAATATATTTCTTATGTATGTGTATGTAAATGCACTAAAAATGATCTAGACTCTAGAGCAGTGCTGTCCAATAGAAACATAATGTGAGCAATATTTTCTGGTAACTATAGTAAAAAAAATTAAAATAAACTGGTGAAATTAATTTAATATTAAATAATATATTTTATTTAACCTAATATATCTATTTTCTTCCTTTAAGACTTTATTTTTTAGAACAATTTTAGGTTCATAGTAAAATTGAGCAAAAGGTACAATGATTTCCAGTAAACTCCCTGTCCTTACACATGCATAGCCTTCTCTAGTGTCAACCTCTCCCACCAGAATAGTACATTTGTTACAGTTGGTGAAAGGACATTGACATGTCATTATCACCCGAAGTCTATAGTTTACATTAGGGTTCAGTGCTGGTGTCGGACATTTCATGGGTTTGGACAAATGTATAATGACATGTACCCACCATTATAGTATCATGCCGAGTAGTTTCACTGGCCTGAAAGTCCTCTGTGCTCTGCCTGTTCATCCCTCCCCCCACCTTAATCCCTGGCAACCACTGATCTTTTTGCTGTGTCTGTAGTTTGTCATTTCAACACATAACTGATATAAAAATTATATGAGATATTTACATTCTTTTTTATATTAATTTTAAAAATCTGGTGTGTATTTTATGCTATAACACATCTCAACTAGGACATTTCAAGTGCTCAATAGCCACATGTTGGTAGTCACTTCCATATAGGACAGTTCAGGTCTAGAGCAATTCATACTAAAATTCATACTTCTGGAGAGGAGACTGGAATGAAGGAGGAGAAGATAAGAGTTTAAGAGAAGGGTTTTTTTGTATAGTCGTATGTGTTCCCATGAGACTGTATTCCTGTATTGTTTGTGAACATTTACTTTTAAAAGTAGTGCATGCTCATTGTAGAAAATTCAGAAAATTTCTTTATTTAGAAAATAAAGAAAAGTATGTAATCCAAAAGAAACGCTTTAATGGTTCTGCTAGGGTCAAGCTCTGCCTTCAGGGAAAAGCTTCTCAGCTGATCTGGTGGGAATGGCTTCCTGGCCCACCTTGGGGCTCAACCTTTCATAATTCACTGCCATGGCTTCATTTATAATAGCAGGAATCCCTGTTTTTTTCCTGCTTTATAATTTCTAACAAAGTTTAAACCCTGTACACCAATCCCTGAAGAACACATATAATCAGAGCTGTCTAGAATAGGGAGGCAATTGGAGAACTGGAAAAGCAGAACCAAGGTTTGGGGAAAGACACACCGAAATTCTCATCACGCTTTTTACCATTTTCTAAGAGTATGGCCTTGAGCAAGGTACTTAAAGTTCCCTGGTTGGCAAAACGGTGGTGATGAGTCTTCCTTACAGCAGGGCATTTCTGTGTCGTGGTTAGAAGCACAAGCCCTAGAGAGAGGTTCAGTAATTGACTGTGTGACAGCCTCGTGTTTCCTACCCTGACCATAACCCAGTTTCCTCTTTTGTTAGGAAAAAGTATAGTAATAGCCGCATCAGATGGGATAATGAGGATTAAATGAGACATATGTATAAAGCTGTCAATACAATCTGGCATGTAATGATGGTTTAATAAATGTTAGTAGTTACTATTACAACATGCTTTTTATGAGAATTTAAATGTGATAATAGAGACAAAGATCTTAACCCAGATCCTGGCAAATGGTAGGCACTCAACCAGTGATAACTATTTCTAGATGCAAGTTGATCTTATAAATCCTTAAGTTTAAATGGAGACAGGTTTACTTTGAGATATTGTCCCAATTAATATTGAGCAGTCATAGCCGACGCCAGCTGTAGGAACAAACACAACTTACTGAGCGGTGGTCAGTCTTCTCCCTCAATGTGCCTGCGGCCATTCTCAGTTCCCAGTGCCACCCATTCAGCCAGCATTCTTTGTGAAGTCTCAAGGACCTGCAGCATGCTTGCAGTGCCTGTTGACAAGGTCTTTAAACTCAGATGCAGGTCAGTAGTAGCTGGATATCCGTTTGCTATAAATAACTAGTATCTAGCAGCAGAAGTTAGAGATGAAATGAAAAACATTTGAGTCTAGTTTGGGAAGAATTTTGCCTCAATCAAGATATTCTTCCTCTGCAATAATTGTATAAAGTTAACATGGGTTCTTGATCAAGCCTTCTTGGTCACTTTACATGGGAGTTTGTAAACTAAGCTCATTTTCAGCCTTTTCAGTCAATTGCAGCTACCAGTTGTGGTGGAACACTAAACAGGGCTACATGCAGAATGACCCCTGGCTTTACAACGCTTTTAAGAAAAGCAAAGCAGTTTCCCCATAGAGGCTTATTTTTCAGGTAGATAACTCTTGTCCTGCCACTTGGGTAGGTTTCTTAGGCAGCATGTCTATTGTTCAGGACATGAACCACCATGGAATCCTATGCAGGGTATTTTGGATTTTCCTATTTCTCCAGCCTGAGGTGGTGAGTCAATGTGGTCTTTTAAACATCAAATTTCCTAAGGAGCTCCTGCAGCTGAGAGGGGCTCTGCAGTGGAAGACAGCCGAGGATACCAGCAGTCAATATGACACTAAATATCATAATTAAAGTCTTCCAGGCAATGGGAAAGCGATAAAGATGGAACAAAAGAACTGCTACAGTCCTGGATATACAGAATATGGTCTAGATCTCTAGAAGGAGGGGTGGAGTATAGGTGGGTGTCCCCTTGGCCATGTGGGGAGGGCATGGCTGGCAGAGGGCCAATATGGGGTCTCTGAAGCATGACATCCAGGGAAGGGCCCCTCGAGCTGGGATCCAAGTGCAGCGCTGGCAAAGAGCAGAAGCTTCTTCTGTTATGCTCTTGGCAGCTGAGTGATGGGAACTGCAGTCCTGGTGCTTCAAGAGCAATTCCCATTGTGATTTCCCAAGAACAGTAGGTACCATGCTGGCTCCAGCTGCCCAAGGTCTCCCCTCTGTGGTCTAGGCTGGTTCTCTAGCCAGTCAGAGGTATGTTCCCACAAAATATGCCTTCCCATTCAGTTTAGCCATAAATTATTCTAAAAATTTGAAGGAAATTGTGGTTAATTTGGTTCCTGATACTGCCCTCATATCCTTCCAATTTATTTTAAAATATAAAATATTTTAATAGGTGTGTTTGTCTCGCCTACACTTTTTAAATTACCACCATATCAGTCAAAGGCTATAATCCCTGCCACATTTCCTCCAATTCCAATACCAGAATCTTGGCCAGCATCTTAAAATTCACAGTGAATAAAGAAAACCTATCTCTAATTTAAATATGGTTGACCTTCTGTGGGGAGCAAAGTAATCACAGCTTTGTCATGCTCTGGTTTGGTTCAGTGGGTGTAAAAACATGTACAGATAAAATTGGGGTAGACCCAAATTTCCCCCCATCCTTCAAACTAAACCCAAGTAAAGAGTTGTTCTGGTTTGTAAGTCTCTTTGTCTTAGGACTAAGCTTGCCCAAGGATTTCTCTACTGGAGATGGTTTGTGCATTCAGTCTTGCCAAAAGTGTGACTTTATAGCTTGTTGTCCTTATAGGACCTTTCTCCCCTCTAACTGGGTGCATTGGTTTTTTTATCTGTATATTTATAAGAACTAGAACACCCCTATCAGTTGTGCTAAGCTAAGTGGTGTTTGGCTGGCATCTCTCTGCTAGCCTGGAAAATGTGAATTTCTCCCCAGAAGCAAAATCTTGTATGAATTGTTTCCCAGTTTTTCTCTCCACTTTGAAATCTACTTCAAAGTTATTATTTGGCTCAAGGGTTATGTTTTCCTTCCCTTGAGGTCTATAGGATTTGCTTCTGATGTGTGGCTGGGACACAGGTTTTCCTTCTACTCTGTCATTTTTTTTGTCTACGTTACATATGAACATAATCATTCTCACCCCCGAATATGAAACTAAACCTTTAGGAAATTGCAAAAGCCTGTTTTACTTCTATTTAGTCTTTAAAGATGTTCAGCTCAAGAAAGGAATAATTATTCTTCTACCTACTTGCTCTGATTATAATTTTAAGGATCAATGAACAGATAGCAAATGTGCAATTGATGGTAAAATCTTTAAAGATAGGTATTTATTAAAAATTAGTTCAGGGTTTGGTTCTGGTTTTGGATAACAACACCAAATATAGTTCTATGTACTTTATCTTGAAAGCTTAATAATTTAATAGAGACCAATTAGATAATATATGCTATCACAAAGCTTAGTGATTATTTTCTCAATAAACAATCAGCAAATGTTTAACTAAAGTTAATTATTTTATGTAGGGTCAACATAAAGTGAATTGAAGGGCTGGATTTTGTGATCATCTCTTTCAAGAGAGAGAGAAGAAGTTGAGTTCTATAGAGAAGAAGCTTGTGGCTCTGTTTGCAGATAGTGTAAGAAGCCGGCTTCCAGGGCATGTCAACATGCATGATGATGTAACGAGTTAAGTTCAAGTTTTGCCTGCATTGCTGTGTGAAACACTGCCTGGCAACTGTTCAGTACATAAATTATTTCTTTCCAGTCTATGATTGTTGTGGGCAGAGAAGAAAATTATGCACATGAGTCCACTCCTATAGGCAGTACCTAAGGCAGCAGCCAAGTTGCCTCTCTATTGTTATTCACAGAAAATAGAATTTTGTCTTCCATTCAGCTGTGCCAGGAACCCTACATTTTTGCTTTCAGAATTGGGATTTTGAAGTAATAATAATAGCTACCATTTACAGAACATACGTTATACCAGACACTCTGCAAATTGCCTTACATGTTTTTCCCATTGTTTTATTTTTTTAATGTTTTTGTATAGTTTTATAAATTGCTAAAGTCATACATGTTTTTTTACAAATCAAGTAATACAGAGCTAGAGAAAGAAAAATTAATTGATGATTTTTGCCAACATTTCCCTTAACCCCATCCCACTGGTCACCACTGTGAATTCTTCCACTTTTCCTGCTGCTCACACTCACTTGGTATTTCAGATCCTCCCATTATCTCTATAAGGTTGGTGGCTTTATCCCCATTTTGTGAGTAGAGAAAATAAAGCCCAATAAAGTTAGCTCTAAAAACCCAAGCATTAACAAAGAGGTCTCTTTCTAGTCATTATCTAGTCTTTATCCCACTCTGCTTGCTTTGGGATAAAGAGCCCTGGATACACAATGGACATTGGAGACTCAGAAGGGGAAAGGGTTGGAGGGGGGTGAGGGAAGAAAAACTACCTACTGGGTGCAGTGGACACTATTTGAGTGGCGGGTACACTAAGAACCCAGACATCACTATACACTTCATCCATGTAACCAAAACCACTTGTACCCCTAAATCTATTAGAATAAAAAAAAAGAAAAGAAATCTGGATAATTAAGACGCTGAAGGGGAAAGCAAAAGAAATGTTTCTTAAACCATGAAAAAGCAAAGCCTCCTTCTTTGTTGCCGGTCTTCTCTGGTCAGTGGTAACCCCTGTGGCCATAGCACCGGCACCTTCCTTCCTTCCTGCTCTGCCAGCAGTGCAGGGGCAAGATGCAGCGTCAGCGTCTCCTCACCTGCAGGGCCTGTGCACCTCCAGGGGTGATCACTGGTCAGCAACTTGATATTGCCATAGCTGTGGCTCAGCATTTGGGTGGGTTTTTTGACAGCAAATTATTCTCCACTTACAGATTGTTTAAAAATAGATCTGTTCGTCTAACGTAAACTCTAGACTATAATTATATTTTGTGTCTTTTTTGGTCCTTAATCATGCCCTATTAAAACAAACTGAAATGACAAATTGTGCAATATCTAAGCTAAAAGAACCGTATAAATGTAGACTTTTATGTCTGATTCGTCTTCTTCCACTCACATTTTGTTCTCAAATAAAAGGAAGGTTTTTCTTATACTTTTTATTTTTTCAAATGTATGAAAATGCTTCAAGACCTCATTTGAGTAATGAAAAGTGTGGGTGATCTTTTATCTCCTAAAGAGCAGGAGTATTTTCCTACCTGAATGTAGCAACCGGGTCTTCTCTTTTTTAACAAAGCAATATTTTTCTGAAGGGCCAAGAATCAGACACTCCCTCCACTGTGTAAAGGTCTCGTCTAGTTTGCTTTCCAGCCATGTGATGAAATTCAATGCAACACCTTTATTCCATTGGCTCTCAAACGCAGCAAATTCACCTTGCCATAAGAAGCCAGTAAAGGAATGCGTGTGGAGCGTGCTGTCTTTTGACGTGGTGTGCCTAGAGCTCTTCTTTGGCCTTAGAAATGGAGGAAATCCACCGACACACCCACGCCTATACCTACTGCTATTTACCCAGGGAACAATTGCCTGCTGCCTGAAGCCTCTGTCTGCGATCTCATACGCTAATCAGAGACAGCTACGGTCAGTAGTTGGAGGGAAGAGCTCCAGAGAAAATAACTCAGGCTGCCATACGTCATCTCAGTGATTTGTTGGTAGTACTGGACTCTCAGTGAGGATTCGGTGCCCTGGAGTGGTGCCTGGGAACACTGTTTAGGCAAAGAATCCTTCTTTCTCTCTCTCTTTTTTCTCTCTTTTTCAGTTTTTCATTTTTATTAGCAATAAGTTATATTGTGTATATTTGAGATTTACGGCATGACGTTGTGGGATACATATAGGTAGTAAAATAGTTACTAAAGTGAAACAGATTAACATGTTTATCATCTCACATCATGCTTTTTGTGTGTGACAAGAGCAGCTAAAATTTTCATATTTAACAAAAATCCCTAATATAATACAATATGATTTCATTAATTATTATCCTCATGTTGGACATTAGCTCTCTAGACTTGTTCATCCTGCATATCTGCTACTTTGTATCCTTTGACCTAAATCTCCCCATTTTCTCCCCCCACCCTCCTCTCTCTGCCCCTGCTAACCACTGTTTTATTCTTTATATATTTGACCTTTTTTTTTTTAGATTTCACATATAAGTGAGATCATGCAGTATTCTTCTTTCTGTGTTTAGCTTATTGCACTTAGGATCTTCTCTTTTAATTAAACTTCATAGTAACTTTTTAAACAGAAATTTGATTTGATATTCCATAACCACTGTGGAATATTTTTATGGCTAGATATAAAAATTAACAGCATATCTGTTTATATAAAAATCAAAGCAAAAAAAATTTTTTAATATTTTTTATCCCAATGCACTTATTCCTCCATGCTTGCAGCTCAGGTGCAATCCATGAAAAGCACATCTAGGAAAGTTAGAATGCAATTTGGCCCACAGTTGGTAACTTATATGAAAATTGAAGTGAAACTAAATATTAGAAGGAAACTCAACTAGTGGGTGACCAGCCGGGTTGGATAGTGTTGGAGTCATTTCTCTGATGACACCACGTTGTTTTGAAATGGGAGCCCAGTAATCAAATAAGTTTAGTAAAATTCCTTGTGTTTACAGAGATCTAGTCAAAATGATTCTGTATTTTCCTACTTAAGCATCCTAGCGGAAGTCACATTTTGCCTTTCTAATTAAATATTTGCTTACGTGTGTGTGGTACAATGCCTTTGAATGAAGCAAAAAACACACCATCATACTTCTAATTTTTATAGACGTTTGAGTTCTGGATTTTCTTTATCCCAAGGCCCCAACTTGCTATCTGTTACCTATATCAGTTGGACTATCAAACTCTGAAAATTTTATCACCTATGCATAACAAAAGTGAGTGTGGAAAGAGCAACACTGGATTAGATGCACAATTCTGGTTAAGCCATTTGTCTGCATCATTTTACCTTAGGAATGATATGTAACAATCTCTGGTTTCTTCACCTGAAAAATGAGAACATACCTGCTGCCCACCTCACAGGGTTGTTGAGATAAGCAATCAGATGCATTAGGATGGCAGAACCACACAGCATAGGAAAGCAGACTTGGAGTCCCAGGGGCCACAGTTTGGGCTCTGGTGCTACCACTTACTCTGCGATCTTGGACAAGTAACTGAACTTCTAAGCCTTAGTTTCCTCATCTGCCAAATGAGGGTAATGATAATACCTCACACACTTGTTCAGAGGATTAAATAACAAGCTATATGTCAAGTACTGAGCATCTGCGATCATGGCTGACAGTGATGAACACTTACTGTGTTCCAGATACCTGCTAACATATATGAAAGTGTGCTCTAGGCCATTCCCAACCTTTGCTGCTGTGTTGCCTTGCTCCTACAGCCCAGAGACTTGCCAAGTGGACAGGTCTTAGCCAGGATGCTAACTTTGAGGGGTAAGGAAGAGGCCAATTTACAGGGTCTACTGCTCCAGAGAGGAAAGCTCCTGGAATGAGGCACTATCCCTGGAATGAGATCTCTAGACCAGGGCTTGGATTTGGTTGGGCCTCCGAGGAAGCAGATCTGTTGTTATCTTGCATTCTGGATGAATTTCTGGTGGACTTCATATCAAGAGTCCAGGACTCTGGGAAAAGGAAAGGACAGCCATAATGAATGAGGAGGAGAAAGCTAATTAAATATGTCCTCCTCTCCCTCAAGGCAGCCTGCACCTTTTGATTGC
The DNA here is from genome assembly GCA_963574885.1 of Lepilemur ruficaudatus. Taxonomy (NCBI): domain Eukaryota; kingdom Metazoa; phylum Chordata; class Mammalia; order Primates; family Lepilemuridae; genus Lepilemur; species Lepilemur ruficaudatus. The sequence goes on from CAUYRT010037644.1 coordinate 11,922, forward strand.
CACTGCCTTCAACTAACAAAGAAAATACCTGTTTTTTATTATTGTAAGTATTTTTTATGACTGTCAGCATAATTTCCATTATTATTAATAGCTAAATATGTAGCAAATGCTTACAATGGACTGATTCCACCGACTGACTTAACGTCACAACAGTCCTATAAGGAAAAATCTACTACTATCCTTGTTTACAAATCAGTAAAGTGAGGATAAACCCGAGAGGACAGATACTTGCCAAAGTTAGCCAGCCTTACTGCTGAGACTCAAACCTGGAGCTGTCTGGCTCCAAGCTCCTATTTCTATTACTATGCTACCCTCTGACGTAAATTGACAACTAGAGTTCAAACTCAACAAAACACTTGAATTTAAAATCCATGCGTTACACCCCTTTCTCATACCCACCCAGCACCCAAGCCAGTGAAAATCAGGAATTAGATGATCCATAAGTGCCATGTGATTATTTGTAAACTTTTGCCAAAATCTAGTAGAAGTCGTCTCTTTTCCAGATGATGAGAAAGATGCTATCTCCAAATTAATTCTAAGCTTAGCCATCCTGATGATTTAGCAAACTAAGATTTTTAAATAATAAAAACATCTTTAGACCCATTTTTTAAGGGAAAGCCGTTGTTATTTGCACTTTGGTTTAAAGCCATTTGTTTCTCTGTTGCTCTAGAACCTGGATAGCCCCCGAGTTCCTCGTGCCCTGAGCTCCTCATCCCTTCCACTCTCAGCACCTCAGCGGAGTGAGGATGGAGAAGTGGCTTAGGTTGGAGGCAGGGAGTGCCTGTGTGGGTCAGTCTGGGCCCAGACGGCCTCCTGTCTGCCCTATTCCTCCCATCCCCAGGAAAGCTGCTTCCTCTCCTTCCCCTGCCCCTAGGCTGCTTCCCTCAGAGCAAGAGAGCAGTACTTAGACAGTTTACTCAGCACTTTCAGGGGCTTTCCAATAGAAATGAGCTTCTCCTCAACTTGTCCTGTCTCTTTTAAAAACCAGAATAAATAATTTCTATTGATAGTCAATGTGCCAAAACACAAACAAAAATGTCTCATTGTAGAACAGGGAGTGAATTTGAACCTTTGGAAAATTTTTTGGTTTTCCACATGCTATGTCTCATTGTTTCAAGATACATTCTTTTTTCGTGTTACAAAGAAGGGTTTCCTTAAGCTTAAAGTAATTTATTGTAATTAATCCTCTTAAATGAATAGATGAAGTTGAGTATAGACTTGTAGCTAGAGTTTTTAAAACATTTATCAGCAAAAACTATAGGATTTACTGTATAAACAAGCTCATTTGAATGTGTCATGTTAATTATATAGCTATTATAAAGACAAGCTGGATGAAAAGCCTTTATTGGATTTGTTCTATTCCATTCTGCTATGTATACCATAGAGTACTACTCTGTGGATGTAACCTTAATTGCACATGAGAAGAAAATGCTCTTAGTCTGGAAGTGCATCAGACTGCCATGACCACTCTAGCAACCTGCTTCAGTGAAATATCAAACAAATGTGTGTCAGTGCTTGTCTCATGGGTGGGGGGTGGGGGGACCACTGAACACTTTCCTCTATTTACTATTCAGTCAAAATATGAGAGGAAAAATTATCTTTATTACAAGTACCTCCAAAAAAGGAAACAATCACTCATACTTTTTAAAAAACCCGTATGAATTATAATTGTATTATAACAAATTGTAAACCTCAGAGCAAATTGCAGTGAGCTCTCCAGCAAGTTCCAAAGGTAGCAACAGACTAGATTCCAGCAGTCAGGGTATTTCAGCCTTGGGCAATCAGAGGACTGGAAATTCAAGGTAACCCAGTACTCCTATCACAGGAGTGCTACACACACTGATTGCCCACCTCCTTCAGGACGTGGACAATCAACAGCTATTTATCTGTGGGCAATTTCTAACCTAGCACCAATTTTACCATTGAGGAAATGGACTCAAGACTGTAACATTAGCTTTAGAAAAGCATAATTAGAAAGGTGAATATGTTGGATCGAGGAGCCAAATATAAATTCCTTCTGGAGTAAGTGCAGATGTGGATTACCAATTTATCTATGTGGTTAATAATCTCCATCACTGTGGATAATCCAGAACTGGACACAATTATTTACATGTTGAAAGTGGTGATAGTACATAACGTCAGTTTCACTAATTCCACCAAAAATGTTTTTTCTTTGCCAACTATCTTTCCTATATAGCCTGTTGTTATGCATGTAATTTTGTTTACTTTGGGGATTTTCTAATTTTAAAAAGCACAGATCTCGGCATGATTATTCATGTCTGGGGAAAAAGTCCCTAATAATTCTGGCTCAGAGGGAAGCTACTATGGTAATTTACTGTGCTCCATGGTCCCAAAGATGATTTTTCTGGCTTTGTTTCTTTCTTCTTCAGCAACCATCCACTATGCGTTATGCAAGACACATCATTAAGAAGGAAGGCTTGGGGCTCCAGGGCCTCAACAAAGGATTTACGGCAACTTTGGGACGTCATGGAGTTTTCAACATGGTTTATTTTGGCTTCTACTTCAATGTCAAAAACATTATTCCTGTCAATAAGGTAACTATTTAAGAGATTAACGTCCGAGAGAAAAAAATCCTATCAATGCTACTAGCTCTATTTGCAGAATGTTTCTCTTGTCCTCGTCCCTGTGCTGAACACTTACATCCATTATCTAATATGATCCTCACATCAGCCCATATCTGTTTCGAATCCAGAAACCGGAGGCTTAGAAAGATCAAGTAAATTGCCCAGGATCACACAGGAAGTAGTAAAGCAGAGACTGGAACCCAAGTCTGACTCCAAAATTTACCTTTTTAAGGAATATACCATTACACCTGAATGCTTTCCATTTATCACTCATAAGAATTTCTAGAAACTACGTGACTACTTAATTTTTATCACAGAAGCATAACTTTCTCAAGAAAGTGGAAATTTTCATATTCTAAACAAATTTTGCACTCATGGGGGAAAATTGTCAGCCTAAAATTTAAATGTCACCTAGATATTAATTTTTAAATTCATTTAGGTTCATTAGGATGAGTCGTAAACCAACTCTTTCAGGATCATTTGCTTTTGATGCAAAAGAATGATGATAATAATTATGATTATCATCATCATCCTCATTTCTTTTAAATGGTAACTTACAGATGCCAGCAGACTTTCAACTTCTGCAATATAAAAGTAGTACAGGATGTGCTTTTAATCTATAGCATCACGGAATTTTCCCCCACCATCAAATTGCTTACTTACAGTGAAAACTGCAATCCTGGATGCACCAGTTGGGGAAACATTTTCTACATGCAGGCAGTTTCCAGCAAGGGTTCGGTTCTTCATTTTGCTTAGTAGAAAAAAATTGAAGGACTTTTTATAAATCACAAAAATATTTCTAAAATGGCTAGCCAGACTCTTCAGTAAAGTTATTTGTACCTGCCTTTGTCCCCATATTCTAGTAAAGACCAGGGCTTTCTCAAGTAACAGCTGAACCCAAGGCATGTGTTCCACATTAACCATCTGTTGGCATCGCTTTCACTTCTCTAACCAAAGTTGTTAACCAGGTCTCACTGTATTTGGAAATCTCATTTATTGAGTAGAAGTTTATGTTTTGTTGGTCTGAAATCTCTGGTCACAGTGTATATAGATTCCCCCAGTGACTGACAATTCCGACTCCAGTGGCCCTTGGAGCTCTTCTCTTGGTGAGCTCATGAAATGTAGAAATTGAGTGCAATAAACACTTTGGTCCTGGATGACATGAGAGAGCTTCTATTCCCAATACATTGAGATTCTTTTTAGCCAGAACTGGCTAAATAATTTGTAGGACCCAGTGCAGAATAAAAATGCAGGGCTTTTTGTTCAAAAATTATGACAATGTCAGGACAGCGAGAGCTTTAAATCAACATGGGGTTCATCTCTTCTAAGTACAGGCCGTGTGCGACAGCACAAGTCACACACTCGTGAAGCCAACCGTGTTTTTCAGACTCCGAGACAACTACTCCATGTAACACAAAAGAAGTGTCTATGCCTCCATTTCTCCAGCTATCCAAAGGCTTGAGCAGGTAGAAATTACATACAATGAAATGAATTATACAAATTATTACATAAATTATATAAATATTTATATATTTTATTACATACATTTGTGCGTTTATTTTAATGCATGTTATTACAATAAGGTGAATTTGGTTATGTTTAAGAAAAAATTCAGGAAGAGCAATAAGATGTATATATGGTCACATGTTACTAAATGCTTTAAAAAATTCATAAGTACAAGCTTTATTTATTCTATAATTAATAAATACACTTAAGTTACTAAGTGTTCTGCATTATTTAAAAAAAACAAGCTTAAATATTCATTTATTTTTTTAAAGACATAATGGTATTCTGAAACTATGGAAGTAACCTATTAATATTTATCTTGTCAGTTTGCAAACCAACCTTGTTAGCAATCTGAATGTTTAATTTCTATGAACAAGTTTTATTAAGCACCTACTTCTATGTACCAGGCACTATACCAAGCCCTGGATACCCAAAGATAATTAAGACATTGCCCTGTTCTCCCAAGGAGCCTTTCAAGAAGACTCAGGAAAAACCACCTGAACAGATGAAATGAGAATGGAGCATCACATTTAGATAAATGTCATATTAGGAGTCCTGGGTTAGTCATAATAATATTATTTTATTCTAAATCATATTTGAAAATATTTTATAAATTCTTAGATTTGTCCTTTCTAAATTTGGATCAACATGAACCCCCATCAGACTTTGTTATATGGAATAGGTCATTATGTTTAAAACATTTAGTTTCTCTAACCTTCAAAATAAAAAGGAAGAAAATTTTAAAATTCAGAAAAATTTATATCTCTCCTTCACAATCTACTCAATAAATGACATTTCCAAATATGTGGCCATCCCTCTCAGTATCACAACAGCTGGACTATTTCCTACTATTTGCCATTTTCATTTATAAAGGACATACAAAAATGTAAGCTTTGTAAGAAAAGGATATTATCTATTCTTTTTCTTTTCACTGCTGTATCCCCAGAGATTAAAATAGTGTCTGGCACATAGTCTACCCTCAGTAAATGTCTATTAATTGAATTAGAGGAAAGAAAGAAGGGAGGAAGAAGGGAGGGAGGGAGGGAGAGAGGGAAAGAAGAACTGTTTTTTTGCCTTTTACCGGATACTAACAGGATATCTTGGCTTTTTAGAGGGTTGCTATACTAGCTGATACTAGTTTAAGAAGAAGTAGGGAGAGAATTTTGGCTAAAAGGTTTAAAGCTAGAATCTCAGTGAGTCTGACCATAATCAAACAGAATTCTAGAGAAAAAAGAATTAGGCATTTTAAGTTTATATATAATGTGATAGCATCTTTATATTAAGAAAGTGAAGTGTTTATTTGGGGAAATGATTCTGAAAATAGATGTTGCCTTGTTGCCCAAGTTGCCCTGGTATACTGCCAGAGCAGACATGCTTGTCACCAGTCACCAAAATCCTGATGATTTCAGCAGTGTAGACAAAGATCTCACTGCCAAGGGAAAACCTCCAGGAAATAAAGTAGAGCAGAAAAGGTATAGACTGTTCTTCCCAAGTCTCATTACATTCAGTATCTATCCAATTTTTTTCTGATTATATTCAGTGAAATGTCAGCCAGCATTTTGCCAAATGAATTCTCTATTAGCTAGTGCTTCCCAGATACAGATTACCCTAGTAAAAAAGTGATTAATTTATTAATCAAGACTCTGGAAACTATCTTCTAAGTCTTTAAATAAAAGACACATTTTGTTCATTATAATTTTAGAATTAATTTTTTATTTTGTTATAGCTGTTACCAGGCTGACAACTCATAACTAAAACACCTCATTCCCCCACCTCCATCCAAAGTATCATGCACTAAGGAGCTTAGTGAAATATATGGTTTGTTGTTATTTTAAAAGGTGAAAGTTAAATAAATTCCACTGTAATCCTCTCTGTACATTAGTGTTACACTAGTGGAAAATGCCAAAATATTGCTTTCTACATATTTGACTGTTAACAATTTTAAATCATAAACCTCCTTGCATAGTACTAAAATGTGCCATGCGGCTCAGAATTTCATTTCTAAGCTTTAGCTTCCCAGCTGAAAGAACTGATTCCTTTGCATTTAATAATCTGGGCACTTGGGCCCCATGAGTTGGGGGATAAGAGGAATGCTGTACATAAAAGTTGGTGTCATCAAGTCTGAGCGTGACTCCTGGCTTTCAGTCATTCACTGAACATGTATTTATTGAGTGTCTAACATGTGCTAGGCCCTGGGCCAAGCACCAGGAGATGGAACGGTAAGAAGCTGTCACAGAGCTTACAAGGTAATGGAGGTAACAGACAAAAACAAGTAAACAACCAAACGCACAATTGTAAGCGATAAAGGAGAAATGCCCCCAGTATAAACCTGATGGACAGGGAAGGCTTCCCTAAGGAAGTGACATTTGAGCTGAAGAATGAGTTAGAATTTAGCAGGTGACTGCAAATGAGCACAAGCGTTCCAGACATATGGCACATCTACCACAAAGAGAGAGGGAGCTGGGCACCTTGGGCAAAATGAAAGACAGCTGTTTGAGGAGAGCAGAAGGGTGAGGGCAGGAATATGGCCAGAGAGACACACGGGGGTCACATCATACTGGCCCTTATAGGCCACACTAAGGATCCTTATCTTTATCTAAAGAGCGCTGCAAAGCAACAAAAGACTTTAAGCAGAGGAATTACCTGATCATTCTGGCTGCAGCGTGGAGCATGGATGGAGTGGTGATGGGAAGGGGAAGGCAGAATGAATGCGTGGAAATGATTTCAGTACGAGATGGTGGGGTCTTGATAGTGTTCATGAAGGAGACAAGGAGAAGTGGGCACATTTGAAAAATATTCCAAAGACAGAATCTATAAGATGTTGTAATGGAGCAAATGTGTGTGAAAGAAGAGAGGGGGTAGGGATGATGCCTAGGCTTTTGGCTTGAACGACTGAAAGGATCATGGCACCCTTCACTGGGAAAGAAAAGCACTGGAAGAGAAACAGGCTTATGGAAGAATACTATGGGCTTTGCCTGGAAACTGTGAGTTTACCTGCATTTGGGACTGCAGAGTGCAGATGTTGAGTCAGTTGGTTGGGTGTGGGTCCTGTAGCTTGAGAGGAGAGATCTGAGCTGGAGACAGACACTTAGAAGTCATCACTCTACCTCGATGGGAGGTAGACTGTCCCTTGCTGGCGGAATGATGTTGGACCAATCACTTCCCTGCTCTGAGCTTCAGGATTTTTTTAATCTGTAAATTAAAAATCTATGATTGTTCTTTCTATCTGACAAAGTTGTTTTGGGGATTAAAATAAATAATATATGAGGCAGTTCGCGAATGTTAAGGTGCCGTAAAAGTGCTAAATGTGGTGGTGCTGATGAGAGTGACGGGGAAGGAGCGGAGGGGGTGAGGCGGGTGGTGGAAATCGTTAGTATGGAGAATTGCATGGGGAATTTTTCCCAGGACTGTTCCTTGTGCATTTAAATGAACACTCTGTTTTTTTTCTTGCCTAGAACAAAGTCATTGATTTTATGTGTTCTGTAATCTAAGCCTGATTCAAAACTGAGAAACCAGTATTCTTTAAATTTAAACCATAATAAATCAATCCTTTGTGAAGGGGAAGATATGATAATCATTAAAACATGTTGAAGAACGTCATCAAGTTGTTATAAACCATGATGAGGAGGTGATGTTCCTTGAAGGCTTTATTCCGTCTTTGCTGTAGGCTGTCTCTGGCCACTCACTTTGGACAGTTTGTTTACAGGGTTATTGTTTCAATTTCCTCACCCAGCAATTGGTCATTCTGCTGTTCCAAGGAAATTTGAGATTTCACCAACTCTGACTGTCATGGAACAATGCTAGGTTTTTCTGTAATTTAATCTGTTTTAAAATATCCATAAATGTCTTACAGTGTTTTGCATCTTCAAAGGATTTGATTTTACAAGAAACTGTTCATAATGTTTATCTCTGGGGAATGGAAATGGGGAATCCTCTGTGTGTGTGTGTGTGTGTGTGTGTGTGTGTGTGTGTGTGTGTGTGTGAGAGAGAGAGAGAGACAGAGAGACAGAGAGAGACAGAGAGACAGAGAGACAGAGAGAGATTGAGTAGGAGAAAGCAAGCAGTGGTGGAGGGAAATCACTTTTTCTTTATATCATTCTAAGCTGTTGGAAGATTTTATATTTAGTATGTATTGATTTTATAATAGGAAATAAATCAATGAAAAACTTAACAGCACCTCATGAAATAGATTACCTGGTTTACTTTTTCTCCTTTTGTTTAATTCTAAGGCTATGTCTACAGAGGCAAAATTGGAACTTGAAACAGTAAAATAGGTAACTCAAATCAGATATCTACCCCTTTAAGTTCTTGACTTTAACTCTTCAGATTGGTGATCACTGGTAGATACATTTTTCAAGGTATCACAGAAATATTGTAACCTTCTGTGACACTTTATACTATTAAAACTATTTTTGTAGACTCCTTGATTAAGCCTGATCATCATCACAATAACTGTTGTTTTCAGGTAAGGAAACCAAATGGGATGTTAATGCCCAGAGGTGACATTTACTGAAGGAAGTTAACTGAGATCATACAGTGGGCCGTGGGGGTCGGGAAAACCAGACGCCAGTACTCCCTCCACTGTAGCATGTAATGCTTTAATTCTACATTTTGCCTTATATTTTGTCATACATCTCTTAGAAATGGTTACTGAAATTTAAATAAGTGAAATACCTGGAGTGTCCACATAATGTAACCAGATTCTTCTTCTGCCTCGGTCAGACCTGTAAGCTAGTCTTCTCTTTCATGTCTTTCATCTATAATCCATAGAAACACAGGATTGTAAGGCAGGCTCTGGAAGAACGAGGCACTGCCAGCTTGAAAATGAGCCCCTATGTTATATTCTTTCAGATTTATCTTTAGGAGCTAGCTGTTCCTATTGAGTGGTGAATAAATGGCTACAATAGAGGAAAGATTGCTTTGGATATTAACTGACCATGGCTTTCATTTAATGGAGGCACTCATTTACATCTTGCAGTAAATGGAACGGAATGGCAGTATAATGAATTATCCCTTCTCCCCAGAAGGAGGCCGTCACTTGTCAAAGTAAAGCCCTCTACAAACAGATATTGATTAACTTCAATGCTGACATCTTTTTCAAATATCCATGGGAGTAAGCTTTCATTGCAAAAACAATTTATTTCATTCCCATTCCAAGTTGGGGATGTTCAGGGCATACTATTTGTGATGTTGACACATAAATAATATAAGATTAAACTATTACATGTCTTTAATAATTTTGTATTCTAGTTCCATATTTACTTTTCATATGTTTTTGTAAATAAAATAACAGTAGAAACAGCTGTCTCAAGCTAATGGCTGTCGACAGTATTAAACGGTGCTTCCGTTTGCATCCTAATTAAGGATGTTTGCAGGTTATTTTGCCAAAAACAATAGACCTTTGTGTTGAATTTTGCCATGATATAAATTACATGTGTGGGTTAGAAATATTTTAAGAGAGAACAATTTTTCATAGGTTCAATCTTTCTTACTTAGTAAACCATTTAGACCTGTCCCCATGGTCATCTCACTACAGACAGCATTAAGTCAAACATATCTTTTTTCCTAAGGTAAATTCTGTAAAAAGTCTGAAGGTGGTGCCAGACACACTTCAGTTTATCAGAGAAATGTGGAAATGTGTTAGTTTCATGATTGAGAGCCATATCCTCCCCTAAGGTGTGCAGTGAGCAGAATGAAAAATGCACCTTTGGGTTCGAGGGGGAGAACTCAGACAGAGCTGTTTGTATTTTGAAATGAAGAATCTCCGTAGAATTAGATCATAGTAGGATCTAATTTATGACCACTTGTTTTTCTGATTCTCTCTTATTCGATCATTAGTCTTCCCAATCATCCGGCAATGGGAAGGGCAAGAGCATTAAAGTTTCATTAAGAATAACTCTCCTTTCTAGTAACCACAGGAGGGAAACTACAAGTATATATTATCTATGAAATTCCAGGGTATGTGACAAGATGCTGTGGTAAAAGAGGTGCCTTTCATTGACCGTTTGCACAGACTCCCCGGGGGGAGGGTGTTGGGTGAAGGGCCATAGGAGAGGACAGAGAGAAAGGGTCAAGGGTTCAGACACTTTTTCTTAAATAAACTTCAGGCCACAATTTTCTAATCAGGTACTACCCAAGTGGGTGGAAATTAGGTACAAGTAGCTTTGGATTCTCAATGGGTCCATTCTAGTCATTCATTCCGGAAGTATTCATGGTACAGTTGCCTTGTATCATGCACCATCTTGGGAAGCATCAGCAGTGCTCCTGTCTTAGTGGGGTTTACAATCTAACAGAGAAGGTAGACAACACAGAAATCATTACCCAGGGAGCTGAATCATTGCAATTGTGTTAAGTGCTATGAAAGATAACTGGCAATCTGTGAGAATTTATAACCAAGAACCCTAATGTAGACCCATTGTGCAGATGTAGGGAAGGCCCTCTTTCCAAAATGATGTTTAGCCTGGGGCTTAAGGGTGAGGATAAGCCAGGCCACAGTGAAGAGGAAGAACAAAACCAGACAGAGAGAACAGGCAGTGTGACTGTCCTGAAGCAGAAAAAGACTTGGGGACCTGGGAGAAGTTGAGGGGTGAGTGTCGCTGGTACATGGAGAACCAGCAGGGAAGGAGAGGGTGAAGGTTGCAGAGGTTAGCTGGGCCGGAATGTTTTAGGCTAATATTAAATATGAAGGCAGTTTACTCCCCTTAAATGATTTAACTGAGGGGGTATGTTGAACAAACTTATTACATAAGTGAAACTAAATGGAAAATATTTTCATGCATAAAAGTTCAGAAGTAGAATCTCATGAAATTGGTTCAAAGATAATTGATAATCTGCCTACCTCCATATTGAAGCATGTGTGCTCTTGCCCTGATTGCTCAACCTTTAGAATTTTGTTTTGGGAACCTGGTTTGTTAGTTTTCCTTGGGGTCAGTGCCTTTATTGAGGCAATCAACAGAGACAGCATGCCAAAACAGAAAAATCCTGGGGGGTTCCCAAGGAAATATATTTAATATAAGTTCTTTCCTGCATTTTGTATAATACTCAGCAACATAATCAACTCCCAGAAGGTATTACTTAGCCATGTGCATATATAAGTATATGTAATTATATGTAATATGTAATATATATGAAATACATACAGTACCTGAGATAATTGAGTGATAACGGTTATGCTTAAACCATAACTCATTTTGATATTCTATATATCTTTATAATTTGAGATGAGTGGGTAAGATCTGTAAAATTATTTTACATTTCACAATACTTTAAAGAACAGATAGCTTAGAGGGAAAAAAGGAATTTTCATGGCTATTTTCTGAATGGCTACATTTAGATGCGGAGCTTTTAACAAGACTTTGATTTCATTCCAAAGCCCAGAGCCCTGCAAGGATAGGATCTTGGGAATACTCCACATTCCTCTAAGAATGCTTATCAATTAAACCATCTCATTTTAGTTAGTGACCTTCTGTGGAGTGAGGAGCTAGCATTTCCCTAAATTATCTCACATGAAGAGAAAACAAACACTGCAATAGATTCTTCTGATAGCCATGAAGTGGAAACAACTGTATTTTTTAATTAAGCTTCAATAGCAGATATTTTCACTGGGGACAAAACAGTAGGATACCATGACATCAGGGGAAAACATGCTTTTGTCCAAGTTTATGAACAAAACAACAAAAGAGAGCCAAGATTAGAAAGAATGAAAGGTATATACTGAGAGCTGACTCTACTCCTAGCTGACTTGGATCCATTAAAACTAACAATATCTAAAATGCAAATTTCCTCCTTAAAAAAAAAAAAAGTCAGTTCCCTCTCACTCAAGCTGCCTCCTCGTTCAGTTTCCAGGAGGCAACTGCGATTTCAACACACCACATCATTTTCATGACCACCATGGCAGCTGTGGGGAAGGCAGTGACGCGCCGCTGTTATTTGCCTTGCGGTTGCTACCAGGTGCTTAACCAGTGTGTGTGTGCACCTCCTTTGTAATTTGCTTCTGAAACCTCAGTTCTTTATTATGTCTTTATAAAGGAGAGCTAAAGCATTTATTAAGCACCTATGATATGCCAGGCTCAGTACATACATAAGATGAAGGTGACATGGCACAGCCCTTTTCTTTTAGAGAAGTTTTGAAGAAGTCTTCATGAAGAGTGCCAGAGCCTGGTGCCCAGCTCACTAACTCCTAGAGAAAATTTGAACCTAGGCAATCTGATGCCAGAACCCAAACTCTTAATCGCTGTACTATATGTTACTTCCTCAGATATGTAGACACATGAACCTTTGAGTCTTTTCTTCTTTAGAATATGCACACAGTTCTCATCTACTTTCCCAAGGATACAGTTTCTGGTCTTCTGAGTGGTCTGTCTCTCCCACTATAGGTGCATCCCATTTGTCAGTGTCAGAGCTAAACACAAGGCTACAGTTTGGGGTTGATCAAATTCATTGTCTATTAAGATCAACCCTTCTTGTGATATGAACACACACCTTTCTTAATGCAGCCAAAGACTGTGCAGACATGGGTTGTTGGGGGCTTTGTAGGGGGAGGGGTATGTAGAAGAAGGAAGGGAAAATGTATGCTGCTTTTACACCAAGATGTTGGCATGTATAAATCTTTATGGAGGATTAAAATCCCCAGATTTCATGGACTGCAGTCAAGTCTCCCTCATCTTAAACTTGTGCTGTTGCCTAATGCAGACTTTTACACTCACTGTGCTTACATTTAATCTTATGGGTTCAGTCCAGTGCTAAAGCCTGTGATGATCATTTTTAATGTTGAGTCTCTCATGTGTCATCCTAGTTTCCCCTCCAAGGCTGTGTCATCAGCAGATGCAATGAGCAAGCTTTCCATATCTTCACCCAGGTGCATCAGGTCCCTCTTCAGGCTGCCATGGGGACACATCTTGCACAGAAGAACCATTTTGTTCAGTCAGATGAGACTCCTTCCAGCTACACTCCCCCCATCCTCCATTCGGTGTCTTGTTAATTAGGATAACATGGGAGACTTTTTCAAGTGGTTTTCTGAAATCAAGCTATATAGGATGATTTTTTTAATGAAATTTTCACAGATTTATTACTAGAGTGGATTTTCTGCAGTTTCTTCATTTCAGGATATATCACCAACTTCATGTTTATACTGCCTCTTGTTTGCAGCCTTGAGGCAGGCTGGCATCGAAACCACCCCTTCAGCTGTTGATGGTGATATGCTACAAAGGGCATAGAATAAATTATACAGTTGAGTTCTGCAAAGAAATACTTTTGTGATACCCCCCCCAAATCATATAACTCCTCATAGGCCACCTTATTCAGTGTGGTGCCAGGAGAAATTAAAGGGTGTCTTAATTGCAGGGAGCAAAGGAAGTGTGATTTGGGCTAACTTGAGGTGGGAAGATTCTAAGTCTGGATTTTAATGCTGAGTGCCCTAAATGAAAAGCCCCGTTGCTGTCCTCTGCTCAACCTTGCCTTTCTGCCCTGTGTCCTCACCACCCCTACCCCTCACTAGCTAACAAATTCTGCTCCCCCATCTTCCTTAACTCCCTCCTTCTGGCACATCTCTGTATGGAATGTCTTCTTAATGATGCCAGACCCTAATCACAAAGGCCTGCGAGATGGGCAGTGGTTCTCTGTTTATCAAGCTACCAGCCAGCTGGCCAGGGAAGGTAAAAGGGGCGGCATATGCCTCTTTTGGTCAAGATATTTTGCCTTTGTGCATATTAACTCTTCAAGTGCCATTACCTTAAATTACTGATGCTATCTTCAGCTGTCGGCTATATAGTTTGGATTAGATGGTTAAATTAGTTACAAATATGTATTGTGTTGATTAGTTGTTTTGAGTCTGTGATCACATTTCTGATGACTTAGTGCCTTTTGTTGAATTGTTAGAGGTTGTGGGATGTCACAGCCGCTAACATCTTGAGATCACTTATTTGTGTCTCCTGTTAAGTCACGAAGAGTCTATAAATAATATGTTCTTATCTCCCTGAAAAAAGACTGGTAAACACATCTCCTCAGCTCTGCACTCATGCAAAGATCAAAATGTGATGGAAACAACCAGAGAATTCTAGTAGGAAAACCTAGTGTTCATTCCCAATTCTAGTACTTACTAGTTATCCAAGTATCTTTGGCAAGTTATTTTTTCTCTCTGTTTCAGCTTTCTCATTTGTGAAATGAAATATTAACTTCAGCCTTAAAATGTTTGCAAGAGAATTAAACAACTTTTTAAAAACCTATGAATATTTCAAATTGCTAACACAGAATAAGGTCAATACATGCAATATTCATTAGTATTTCAGGCTACTCAACTCCAGTTATGTCACGTGTTTTATGAGAAAAATCAGAAAATATTTAGAGAAAAAGATCCATAGATGGAGAATTAAAAGTACTACTTAGAAATAAATATTTAAAAGAAACTATGTTTTATAAGCATGCTGAATAAAAGGCTATTTTACTAACAGCTGAATTACGCCCTGATGAATTACATTGAGAATAGTGACAGTTGTTTGCCCTTGCAATTTAGCAATGAACTGGAGTAAAATAGTTTAGGCTGATGGGTGAGGAACATCAGTTAGGATTTCAAGAGGAATTTCCTGATTGGTGACAGTTGGAGCAAATTATGGAAGTAAGTTGGAAATTTTTAATAAAAGAATAGATTTTTCATCAATATTAATATCTATCCATTTACATCATTCAGGTATGATCCATCCTAAATATTTGACTTAGGCTAGGTGACATTCTGAGTTCACTCCTAGTCTTGGGATTCTGAGATTTTATTTTCTACTGCGTATGTCTTCACTTGTACTGGATCAACATCCAAGGGATGTTGGGTACAGTCCTGAGGGGCAAGTGTATGTGTCATGAAAACTGGTTGATAAGTGACCATCTCAGGGCTTCTCGATACTTTGGCTTATTCACTTCTAAATACTAGAACCTTAGCTCTCTTTTGTAAGGTAGGAAATTTCTGTACGCCTCGGGTACCGCATCTGCTCAGGGGTGTTGTGAGGCTTAAATACACAAAGCGCTTAACCCAGTGCCTGACACATAGTGAGTGTCTTCTCATTATCATCATCTTCTTCCTGCAGTTTTAAAAATAAGCTAATGGGAAAAGGCAAAATGACACTTGCAATAATGATATTTCTTCTACTGATTTCCTAAACAGCCAATGAGTGACTAAGTTTTCAAGAGGCAGATGCTAGATTCTGTCTCATAGGACTTAGAGAGTGAAATCTCAGGAGTAACTTCCCTCTCCCTGCTGTGTGTTTGCCCTGCACTTTGTCCACAGTCCACTTCTGTACTGATCACATTGTGTGTGCTGGAATGGTTGATTAGCTGCCCCCTGCCAACCCCCTCTCTGGACAATTTTCCTTCCTACCCAACTGTAGCACCCAGGTGGGACCGGACATATGTAGACACCCAGTGAATGTTGGTTGGTTGGATACACAACAAATAAATGATGGGTGAGAAGCCAGGTGACATAATGGTTAAGAGCATAGGGTTGGGAGAGAGAAGAACCTGGGGTCAAATCCAGGCTCCATCTCTTACAAGCAGTGTGATCTTGGACAACTGATGACTCTTTAAGTTTCACGTCCTTATCTGTAAAATGGTGTTATATACCTAACTGATAGGGTTTGTTATATAATATATATGTTTTGTATATATTTTTTGCTTATAACATTGTGCCTGGAAATAAGTAACTGTTATTAATAATAGCATTATTTCTCATGATAGTTCTGAAAAATAATACAAAGATCATAGCATGTATAGTATTTTATTGTTGCTATTTATTTTGCTATAAATTTTATTCTTATTTATTGTTTTGGTTATTGGCATAAATGCTGGGGTGACTCCCTGATAGCCAGTACAGATTCACCTGTTCAAACTGTGTGTTATTAGATATCACTCAGACCAGGTTACCTCACCTATGTGAGGTATGTGCCTTCTCAGTTTGGACTAAACTGAGGGGAGGAGAGGTAGAACAGAGTTAATAGCATTGCCTTCAGTTTTTCAGCCTTAAAGAAACAACCCCCTTTCTCCCAAAGAAAGCTTTAAAATGCTTCCCAGCACATCCAGAGCCTCTTAAGGCCCAGACTGAGATGAATCTAAGAGCATCAATTATCCAGTCCAAGGAGCCAAGAGGGTGAGCCATAAACTTCAGTTAAGCAATAGTTCTGACTTTATCACTTACAGATTAACTTGGAGCACTTGTTTAAATAGACTGCTATTGCTAAGCTCCATCCCCAGATTCAGTAGCCCTGGGGTAGAACCTCAATTTTGATTTCTAGTAAGTTACCACGTGGCACTGATGATGGTGGCCCAGAGACCACACTTTGAGAACCACTGAGCTCATAGATACGTTGTGAGTAACCGGACTCCAGAGCAGGATAGTGTGTGCAAATCTTTTCACTTAGGTGAATTGCCTGACAACTCCTGTGAAAATCAGGGCTTCCAGTTTTCAGCCCCAGTGTTTCCAAACCTGCACTGCCCTTTCCTGACTTTATAAACTTATTGGTAGGGAAAATGGTCTCATGAAATTGTTTTTTAACTTTTACAAGCCTGATAAGATCTATAGACACTCTCCCCAGAAGAGCTCATCTACACATACACAGGAGCATTGCTTATAATTCCAGGAGGTTCTTGGATACCTCCGCCACCGGCCCACCCACTGACTCTTAGGAGTATCAGAAGAAAATCTATGCCTTGAGGCAAAGTCTTGGGTTCACTTGGATGCAACAAAAATTCCCTTCTTATACTTAACCTTTCAGTTAACTCATTTGTAAAACAGGAATAATAATAATAGTTTTTACCTCAAAGGTTATGAAGATTAACTGATTTAATGCATAGAAATTTGCACTCAGCAGTATCTGGCACAAAATATGTACTTAAATGTTTGATGTTATTAAAATCGTTATCTCATCCATGGGTTGCGTGGGAAAGAGGTGTTGCTAACCTGGAGTGAGTGCTTGTGGGAAGGGGGCTTCGGCAGGGAGGTTGGGGAGGTTGGGCCCTGGGCTGTGGGGGTGGGGCCACGGAGCTGAATGCTGCAGCGTCGCTGTCCTGGATACTGCCTGGATGCTGCTCAGGGGTTTCCAAAGGCAACTGCAGAATTAACAGGGCTCTGGGTGGAGGCTACATACAGCCCCACCTCGCCTCTGCTCCCGAGCCAGGCCAGCCCTGCCCAACTTGAAACCAAGTTTCGAGCTATGAGCACGTTGGCCTCTCCACCTCCCTGCCCCCACGTTCCCCTCAAAAGCTCACTTGGGTTCAATGGAACGAGTTCCTATATTGCTTACTTTCCCTCCTGCCGCAGGTTCCCAAGTTTAAGGACCCCTTATTTCATGGTTAGAACGGTAAAGAATCATTGCCTGACGATTCCCCGCCCCGCCCCATGTCGCCACTTGCCTGCTAGGTAACTCCAAAATGCTGTGCAAACCCGCTCTGCCTTGGGCTTTAACCTTCAAAATGAAAGCGGAATCACTGACCGTCTCGCAGAGACGGCTACCATTTTGAGAGCCTCAAAGGAAACTTTCTAAATAAGTAACAAATATTGACCTGACCCCACCCAAGGCCCAGGGTTGGAGCTTTCTCTTGCACACCATCATCGCTGTCCCCAGGCTTTCTAGGGGCCTGGGCTGCGGAGAGGCTGTGCAGCAGGGTGGTTTGGCAGCAGGTCTGAATGAAGATGCTCTCCTCCTGCCACCATGCGAGCAGCTTCCAACGGAGGTGTTCTCGCTGACACACCGCACTCACCAGAATGCCAAGGTGGGATCCAGTGTGTTGACTGGCTTCTGTGCAGTGGCTCTCTGGCCACAGTCACTAGTGGGGCTCCCAGTACCTTCTCTCCACATGGACTCCACACATTTTGACTCCTGCCCCCAATCCAAGTCCTCCAGGACTTCCATTTTGATTATCAAGATCCTAATTTGAAGCCAAAAACACGGCATATTACCTTTTTCTCTCTTTGTAATCCTGCCATAACAATCCTCATTCTTTTTTAGGCAAGTGGATGGCTCTGCCTACTAAGGAAAAGGTTGGTAAGTGTAGGAACAAAGAGCCCAAAGAGTAATATTTCAAGATCTTATTCTATGTCAATTGCATTTTTTTTTCTTTTTTTTTTTTTTTTGCTAAAAACTTGTCACAGGCTGCCCAATTTGCTGTTCTCTGCAAGCCACTGAGCAATGGGTTCTGGCAAGCCTAGGTCTGGTTCTGTGACCAGAGAGTCTCAATTCATCTACCCTGAAATACTCTACTTTCCAAATGCCTAGTGCCTTGCTGTGCCCCCACAGTAATGCCTCCTGATAGAAGGAAATGTGAAATTGTAATAAGGGTTCATTTCCCAGCTGGAAGACACTGAGTCTTGAGAAAGAGTGCTTAAGAATAAAACTTGATTCTCATTGTTACTACAAAAATAAATAAGTACATACATTGATAGACCAGTCAGCAAACATTTGTATTTAGCACCTACTGTGTACACTACAAAACAGACAAAACAAAGAGGAGTAACACATGCTCTTATGCTGTGCAGGCTCATAGTCCCACAGGGAACATAGATAATGCATGCAAAAATAAACCAAACTTTAAGTGAGTCATAGCAAGGGTGATGACTGTTGTTCACACAGTGTCTTAGGAGTAGAGGAGAGGAGAAATCAATTTTGGCAAGAGGATCCATAAAAGTTTCCTGGGTGAGTGGGATTTAAGCTGAACCTTAAAGGGGAGTGAGATTGCTCTAGGTGAATGTGATGGAGAAAGACATTCTAGGTTGCAGGAATAGTGTGAAGACAGGCATGGAGTTGGGAAAGTGCTTGGTATATTTAAATACTTATGAATTAAACCAGTGTGACTATAGTAGGGATTGGGGGTAGGGGTGTAGCAACAGCTAGAAAGATAAGTTGGAAGCATATTGTGGGAAAGAAACCAGAGGCCAAGTGAGTTGCTTTGTCTTTACTCTCTATGCATCTGGGAGGTACTGAGGGTCTTTGAGTAGGGAGATGCCAGAAGCAGATCTGTTTTTATAAAAAGAGTTGCCACTGTGGTGCCTGCCATCTGTGCCACTGTGAAGAGTAGACCACAGAAGTCACAAAGGAAGCCATACCTGGTAATGGTAATGGGAACTTGAACGAAAGCCAGTGAGGTAAGAGTGTCCAGGTGGGGGAGGCATTTGAGAGGAGAGGCTGAGTTCATGTGAGGATGGTTGGCAGCATGCAGCAAAGAAAGCAGAGGCAAGCTGAGAGGGCTCTCTTCCTGGTGCACCCAGGCCCAGCCTGGGACGCTGGATTAAAGCAGACTGTGGGGTCATGGGAGGAGACTGACTATGCACCCAGAAGTCGAGTGGTGAGGGATACCCTCTTGGCCATCCCAGCGAACTTTTTTTCTCCGTAGAGTGCCCATGAGGGTAGCAACTGCCCATTTGCTTTGCCTGCGTAGAACATAAAAATCACTTATTCGTAGATGCAGATCCTCGGGCTGGTAGCTTCAGAAGCCCTGAGCTTTTAAAACAACTTTCAGGCACCTTCCAAGAGATTCTGGTCTGGGACCCTAAGGAGGGTCTGAGATGAGCCCCAGGCATCTGTATTTGTAAAATTGCCAGGTGATTCTGAAGCACAGCTAGATTTGAGAACTACTATGGGGTCTTACTATTGTGCTGGGAAATGTATAAAACACAGTTCGACACTCACTCCTGCAGTGTGACACTATGACGACTTGGAGACCTTAGTTCTTGGTCTCTAGTGCATTCTCAAGCATGATGACCATCATTGAATGTCTTTGTTTGCCCTCCATTCCCAACTCTTACATTCAGCAAACACATCAGTGAGGTCCCCTGAACTTCCCAAGAGGACAAGGTGCATACAAGTCATCATTGTCACTCTTGTCCTTAATTGAAAAAGAGAGCTTCGCTGTGTCACATGAATACCAGGAGAGCATCTTTGTACAGGATGCTTTGTATCTTTAGGAAATAGGCTGCATTATAATATTATTCATTTTCTACCAGGCTTGTACAATACTTACAACACTTTTACTTCTATTATTGCTTTTATTTCCCAGAAAAATGATACAGTACAGAGGTAAGGTAGGTGTGAGAAACTTCCTTTCTGTACACTGGGCTCTGTGTGACTCATCCGAGGTCAGACGACCTAGTCAGATGAATTTGCCGCCCTCCAAGCTCCGATGCTGCTTCTGTGCCATAATGGAGAAGAGTAATGTAAAGGCATTTTTCTCTCCTTGTAAAAGAGAAAAAATGGGGGGAGAGGGAATTATTTAAACACACCTCATTCATACTGCAATCACTGCATTGTTTTTCCTGTTGAAACACCCTGTTGGTTTTTAAATCCCTTTAAACCTCCCCGGCACCTGTATGGCCCAGATCCAAGAATTATTACCGAACTCCTCGTTTTTTATATTTAGCCACATAGGAGTTTCTGTGATGGTAACTCCGGGCTCTTGGTTTAGTTGAAAATTTCAGAGCTTTCAGAATTTTTTCTACTTTCATAGAAGCTGGAAGCATGCAATGCTCAGACTTTAATTTCTTTTAGCTTAGGCAGAGCATGCTTCCCCACTCTGAGTTCTGCTGGATAAAATAGTATCATGTGTGGCTAGACCTGGTGTTGTTTGTCTGGGATGATCCTCTGAAATGTTGACCAAAAGAGAGGGCAGGGAAAGGATGGGGTGGGGAGTCAGAGTCAGCAGCTTATGATTTGGGATATGACCTCTCTTCAGAGAACCGAGGGCTGAAAACACAGAACTGAGACAGAAAACATAATGAGAGCGTCCCAGCAAATTCATTTTAACAAAGCATAATGTGAGCTCACTGGGCACAGAAATAGGCTGAAGGAAAGCAACTCCCACATAAGACCTAATTAAATACTTTGATGTCAGAAAGCAGAGCAGGGAGGGGTGGAAAATCAAATCAGACCAATGTAAAGGGCCTAAATTCATATGGAAAGGAGAAATATTTCTCTCTCTCTTACTCTCTCTCACTCTCTCTCTCCTTTTCTTCCTTTACTACAGAGGAAGAATAAGATTCAGAAACAATGGGTTGTAAATTCTTTAGCCAATTAGTCCAGTGACTTACTACTGTTTATAACGCACAGAATGTCACAGGCTGTTTTGCAGCCGCCCCAAGTTGGTTTGTTAATAACAGGAAGCTAGCACTTCTCAGTACAGTGGATCAGCTACACGTGAAAATAAATGCAAAAAACCTGGAGGGGAATAGCAGCAGACCAAGAGTAGCCTTGATTTAATTTAACATTTGGGGGTCCACACACAAATGAGCATTTTAGTAGGCTTCATGGTGGAAGTTGCTGTCATTTGTAAAATATTCTGGCCAATTAGCTAATAGTGTGCTTGGATTTCTCCTGTTTTGATACAGTAATACTAAGTACATTGTGAAGCCCAATTATACAAATCATCCCCATATGCCATACCAGTCTTTCTTTATGAACTGTGTTTATAAATCCTGTGTGAGGAAATGTGTACTTCAGCAATTTAGACCATGTGTAAAAACATAGCCAATGGGATTGTCAAGAAAACAAGTTCCAGCCTAGGAAATCCTAATGTGTTCCGCTGGAATAACAGGAGGGTGCCTAGAGTGCAATGCGCTGCTTAAATACATATTGCTTTATAGCGTTTAACCAATTTAGGGGTTTCCGCTCCCCTTTCTGTTATTTTATTCTTCTTTTCGTTTAGGATCCAAACTTGGAGTTTTTGAGAAAATTTGGGATTGGTCTTCTCTCAGGGACAATAGCCTCAGTCATTAACATCCCTTTTGATGTTGCCAAAAGTCGGATTCAAGGGCCTCAACCAGTTCCTGGAGAGATCAAGTACAGAACCTGTTTTAAAACAATGGCAACAGTCTATCAGGAAGAAGGGTAACACATTCTTATTTTAATAAATGTGCAAGTCTCAAGTATTGTTCAAACCATATTGTACTGGTATTTTGATGGGAACCAGTAAGCCCTCCTAAGTTGAGTATGTGTCTAAGAAGCTCTGTGGAATACATATGACAAACTTTGCAAGATAACACAGTGACGAGATGTTGTCAAAATGTTCTTAAACCAGCAAGATCATGCTGTGAGGCATGATCATAAAATATGCTGTACGTTTGCCTTTGAATGCTAAGATGAACTTTTTACTTGTCAGTTTGCATAATATGCTATTGTATATTCTATGTCCTATTAATACATGGACAGGAGAATAATTGTCTTCTGACTATAAATCTAATCAAAATGCCACCTAATTATAGTCTCCTGGGAGAATTAAATCTGAGAGCTCTGTAAAAAGTTTGCCTATAAAAATTTAAAGTATATGCCTTTTTCCAACGATCTCTTTTTTTAAGTCTTACTTTCTGTCTCTTCCCCCCGTCCTCACCCATGTTTTAATTTCAAGTAAATAAGTAATATTTTATAATTTTGATCTAAACTGCAACATATTTCCGAATGTAAAGACTGAGTTTGTGGTCTTTTAAATTCAATTACAAAAATCATTTTGTCCACATACACAGCTGTCTTGAAAGTAAGACCTGTCTTGAAAGCAAAAACCATCTCGTTGATGAAAGTCATGTTTCTGATTGGACAGGACCAGCGTAGCTTGGGTAATAAAGAATTGATTAACTCTTTCCCTGCATTCAATTTGCTGCCGAGAATACTAACCCAGATACTGTCTGGTTTGGGATGTGTGCAATTTCAAATTTTTTTTTTTTTTCTGTAAGTGCTAGGCCAGCATCTTAATAATACTGAGGTACAACTCCATTTATTTTCAGAATAACAGTGTTGCTCTTTCCCTTCTGGTTGTAGGATTTTAGCTTTGTACAAAGGCCTGCTTCCCAAGATTATGAGACTTGGACCAGGTAATGATGTTATTATTATTTATAATCCTTCCTTCTTTATCGTTCTAATGTCTCTTCTTTCGTTATTTGTGTCTATCAGCAACACAATAAAAATGTACCACTTTGTGAAAAACAGAAACCTTGAGGATATAAAGTTGTCTATGAGTATTTGAGATACTGAAGGCATCCATTGGAAATATTCTACCTTTGTTTATAAAATATGATTTATGTCCTTGCTGGAGGCTGATGGGAGCCAAAGCCTGGCTTAAGTCAACAGGAAAAGATCCACAGCCAGCAGGGGTTTGAGTGAGCACCCAGGTGGCTTCAGCCGAAGCAGAGGGTTTTCAGTGAGGGACCAGCCCAATCAAACTTTTCCCTGTGCTTCGTAATTCATTCTTGCTCCTGCCTCAACTTCATTTCAAAAAAGGAAAAGGAAGACAACTTACTCCATGAGCAGCAAGAGCCACTGGTCTTCACAGTCACCCCTGGAGTGGTGACGCTGTGGCCGGCCAGCCGGGTGCTCACCTCTCCTGGCCTCTGTCAGCGTGACTGCGGAGGCTTCTGGCTCAGGGCCTCACCTCGGACGCCAGCCCACAAAAACCCGGCTGCCATTCCCACAGGGAGAGTCAGCTGCCTCTATGTAAATAGATAAGAAAATAACTGCTGCAGACTCAACCGCCAGGGCAAATAGTCTTGGATTATAAGCAACCTTGTGAATAAGTGCGAAAGTATGCTCAAGACCACACATATTTTTTTACCAGGCCGCACTCACCTACTTAGACATCCTGGTAATCTTCCCTAGAAGTCTTGCCTAAAACCTTCTCCCAGTCCTCTCCTCTCTCCCTTTGCCTTTCCTTCCTTTTGTCACCAACATCCTCCCCTCCCCCCCACCCCGACCTCCCCACTTACAAACACACATGCATGTTTACCTTTAGATCTCGGCCCAGTGAACCAGCATTTCTACCAACCTAAGACAGATGACAGTCTGTAAAGCTAGTGAACAGTTCACACTTTCATGTGTTTAGAAAACATTTCCACAATTCCCAGTCCATCTATCCCGACCTTCCTGGGCCTTTAAGCATGGATTTTGCTTCATATTTGAGATTCAGACCTGCCTTCTGTTAGGCATTGGCCTGCGTGTAAAAACTAACCCAATAATAAAGAACGTGGGAAATTTTCTGCATCTCTGCCAGTATGCAGTGTTTTTCCTTCACCACACAGTAAAAACTTGCTAGTAGACCTAATATTAGAGAAAATCACAGGACCAGCTTTCTCAGAAGGGAACAGGCCTACAAAGGGTGGTGACAAGGGAGAGTTTAGCTAAAATGGTAATTGACTGGAACCTTAATCCAAAACTCTTAAATAATCTGACCCCAAGTTTTGTTAGAGGCTTGCAGATGTTTGGTTGGCTTTTTAAATGTTGTTGTTGTTGTTTTGCGGGGGTGGGGGTGGTGTTCTGAGTTGCTGTCGTGTTAAACTTAATGAAAAGGGTTGTTGTGAACTTACTGTCCAAGCTAAACAAAACTGTGAATAGCTGGAAACCTCATTCAAGGACCTGGTCTCTTCTTCATTCGTAATATGCAAGTCCTGGCAACTTCAAAGGAAAGAAAGCTAGAGGGAAAGATACCTTCTCAATTGAAGGTTAAGACTTTTGAGTTAAGGATAAGATTAAAAAGAAAAGAGAGAGAAAGAGAGAGAGACAGTAAAAAAGAAAAGAAAGGTTGGGAGGATCACTCGAGGTCAGGAGTTCGAAACCAGCCTGAGCAAGAGTGAGACCCCCGTCTCTACTAAAAATAGAAAGAAATTAGCCAGACAACTAAAAATATATAGAAAAAATTAGCTGGGCATGGTGGCGCGTGCCTGTAGTCCCAGCTACTCAGGAGGCTGAGGCAGAAGGATTGCTTGAGCCCAGGAGTTTGAGGTTGCTGTGAGCTAGGCTGACACCACAGCACTCTAGGCTGGGCAACAGAGTGAGACTCTGTCTCAAAAAAAAAAAAAGAAAGAAACAAAGAAAAGAAAAGAAAGACGAGTCTGGAATTTTTGTTCTTCATTCTAGAAAAGCATCCTTTCTTATTTTTATAATAGCCTTGGCAGTTCAATGTAGCTAACAATCAGGTACCTCCCATGAATGAATCTTGAAGTCTGTGGTTTAAACTCCAAATATCACTAGGCTAAAAACTGACCAAATTCTGCATATTCTTGTCTTGCATTGTGAACAGTTGATAAGAATAAATGCAGCAATTATGTACGTATTAACAACCCTCTGTAGTGTGCCTCTTTTTGTTTGCCAGAGTTCCAAGAGGGCTACAGCCGCTGAGAGGGGCCTAATAGAGTATCTTCATGGGTTAAAAATGAAAATTACAGGCAGATAATTATCTTTGGTATATGGTTACACAAACATGTGCAGCCTGTAGATTAAAAAAAAAAAAAGCATATGGCAGTGTGTTCAAAATAACTAAGATCCAAATCAAGTTCTGTTTCTTTCCATCAGAAGTCAATCTTCTATTCATACAGCCAGGACTTCTCTAAGTTATGTTCAGGGTATCTTTCCAAATTTTGATTTTGAAATATTTTTCACACAGTTAGACATGAAAGGATAAAAAGAGATTATTCTACAGGACACATGCTATTTACTGCATCAAATAGAACACAAAATGATCCACATACAAATGCTTTTCCCACTGTTTAGGTATTCAGCAGCCTCAGTGCTTGTTTTTCTGTATCGTATTCCTGTTGACATATTACATAGCAAGCTCTGCAGCCAGTTACATAACTCTTTTCTTCCAAGACAAATGGTGGTCTCATGCCACCCAACCCCCACTACCAAATTTTCAAGTTCAAATCTATATACATCTTAAGCAGTTAAAAGGAATAAAGTTTAGCTTCCAATTTCTTTTTAAGTTTTGCAGTGCAGATTTTAAAAATATTCAGAATCTGTTTTTCATGTTTCAATCCAGTTTGAAAGCTGTAAGAGAAAACCAGACCCATCAGTCAAGCACCATCTTAGAGATTTCCTTCATGAATGCAACTAAGTGCTAACTGTAGACTGAAAAAGATAAATCCTTTGCCTACATTTGAAGAATCTGAAGGCTTCTGTTTGCAGGAAAGCCACATGCCCTTACATGACTAAATATGTCTATATTTATTTACTTTTAAAAATTAAAAGTGCCTAAAAAAGAATCTGATGAGAAATGATGATGAAAGTTGCAGAAACTCATGGGGAAAAAATGTATTTGGAGACTCAAGATGGTCTTGATTTTACCCTGAGAATTTTCCATAATAGTTTTACATCTTTGTATTGGAGCTCAAGAACTGATGGTTTTGAACAGGCCCTGCTCAGTGCTGGGTGGGACACTGTGGATTCAAAAACCCAGTAAGAAAGCCAACGCTATTACACAGGATTTGCCATAAAACCAGCTCTTTTCTTTTCTAGGTGGTGCGGTGATGCTGCTGGTTTATGAATACACCTATTCATGGCTTCAGAAGAACTGGTGATTGCCTAGGAAGTATTTTCCTCCTTGAGATAATGGATATTTGCTATGCAGCACCATGAAGAGGACAGACTACGGATCAGCTAAGCTAGGCATACAGTTATGAAGGGGAAAACAGTTTGTTCAAGAACAAAACCTATTTTAATACTTCAAAAATTGTCTTTAGGCAACTTGAGATGATAGTTTGGGCCATATACATAAAACTGTGATAATAAAAATAACATGAAACAATGAGATATATAAACTGAAAATAGAAAAATGGCATAGAAATCAGATATATTTCATAAAAGCAATATAATCTTTGTCACCTATGTTCCTCTTATAGTGCTTCACAATGAAAATTCATTGTATTGATAATTATTTTTCCTAAGAGCTCTAGAAGTGCTTAAAGTAAATATTTGAAAATAAATCATTCTGTGGCCAGTTCTTTAAGAATTATTCAAAGAAAGACTGGGTTAAAAAAATTAAGCCAAAATTTAAAGTTTTTATAAGGAATTACATTCTTCCATAAATAATATTTAAAGAGCACAAAGAACATGTTTTTGAAGTGCACTAAAATGGCTCTTTAAGAATGTTTAATTTTATGAGTCCTATGTCAAAATGTAAATCTGTTGGTTTTCTCTAGTAATTATGCACATCTCAGCTATATTTTCCTAGATCTACTTTATATCTCACACTGTTGTTTAAACGGATATTTTTAAACACTGTTTAAAAACAGAATGTTAAAATACTATTGTTTTAAGCAGGTATTTTAAAATCATGATATCCAAAGTCTTTTATTACAAATAGAAAACATAAAATTATATTAAACTACTTTCCTTCGCATCGTTTTCTTTGAAGACAAGTTTTGTTGCTGAAATATTTTCATGTTAAATCGCAAATTGGAAGCATTTCGTGGGCCCATTTGTGCCATCTGTATCGGCAACCAAATTCCTTTGTTCAGAATGCTTACCTGTGCCATTCATAGGAAGAATGTGTAGAGTAAAACTGCATTTTCAGGTTATTAGTTTTAAATGACAGCTTCAGGTGTAAAGTCTGCTGTCTGCAATGTTAGAATATGTATGATGAAGGGAAAAATGTTTCAAAATACAAGTACATTCTTAGCATTTCCAAGGATTACTGTACTAACATTACCCCCCCAAAATATCTCCTTTGTCTTGATATAACCAAACTTGATTTTATGTCTGCATCCTGAAATGATGTTAATTCAATAGCTAAAGTCAACAAAAATATCTGCACGTTCTAGGTGACACCTGTTCTTAATTATTACTATGGGATATTTCTACTGTTGGGCTATTTCACTAAATCATTTTTGAAAATAAAAAGTAAAAGATAACATGGTAATTATTACTTTTTATTAATTTAGAGCATTTGAAGTATAAAAATAAAAGGCTTTTTGACATACGGTATATACATACATAGCCTTGTGTTGTACATCCTTTCCAACGTGTTTTCTAAAATTATATTTCAGCCTAATATTCAGTAAGAGGGTCATTAAAAACAGAAAACCAAGAAAAGTAAGAATGGGTCTCTGTTGCACAACTGCATTCTAGCCTTGCGGGTAATGCTCTTGCCTCCTATGAGAGTACATAGAGAGAGAGTCCTGCATAGAGGCCATGAAATTGAACCTTTAACCTCTCCATGTCAATGAGATGGAAAAGGATTTCTGAAGAGTGCATTTGCCAATTTGAAAACAACACTTTTATCCTCTAAAAAACAGAGGAAATATGTTACATTAACCAATAATAATAATCTTTAAAAATTAAACAGTCCCAACTCCATATCCCATCCCATTTTCCTTCTCGTATTTTTAAAATTGGCTTTAAATCATAATTTGCTTTGAATAGCAGATTGTATCTGTTGTCTTTTTAAAATTATTCCATGTGCATTCACTGTTGTCAAGAAAAGACCTAGGGGGAAAAATAAAAAGGAAGAAAACTTTGATACCATTAATATTAGATTTTTAAAAACATAAGAACCAGAAAAAATTATAAATAGCATAACAAGAGATTTCTTAATTTAGACAAAGAAAATAACACTTAGTTGCATTTCCATATAAACAATTAATATTTTTAAAGATCCCTAATAGCCACCTAAAAAAACATTTTGATAAAGAATAATTCTGTACCTTATGTCAGTTTTTCTGGATGGCAGGAGAGTCCTATATGTATGGTTTTAAAGTCTCCACCAAAGTATTGGATTGGATCTTGGTTCCATTTAGTTTATAGTCTATTTTCTCACCAGACTGGGAACTCCAGATGTCAATGGGAGTTTTACAAGATCAAAGGAAGACTATGGCCCTGAGAGTTCATCTGCTCCTTCTGCTTATTCTTCTCCTGAAGTTATAATCCTCTGTTTGTAGCACTGAATTTCGGTTGCTTTAGAAATAAATGCAGTTCAAAGCTCTCTATAAGATATCTGCTGCTTGAAAAAAGCAGTCAGTTGAACATAATTTGTGTGTCAGAAATCTGCTTACTGTTTACATCCTAGTGATTTGAAAAGCTAGCTAATCTAGCCATCTAGTTTTAAACGAAGCCATGAAACCAATGTGGCGGAACTGCATTGCCGTGTAGGCTATGCACCGCACAGACGGGAAGAAATCAAAATGACCTACTGAATGCATCTTCAACATCCATATCTAGTGAGGTGCCCTTTTAGTTATTGCACAGAATTAATACCAAAAAAACCCTCAATATATTAATCTTCCAGTAGATGAATTGTGCCAATGTTCTAAAAACTTTTTAGCCTATGTTGCCAAGCAGGAACCACTTTTTAGCCTATGTTGCCAAGGGATAAAAACCATAGTATTTTGCCCAAGAAAATCAGTTGTTCTGAAATACAACACATAATCACACGCTCACACACACATATACCCCATAGCTCTGTTATTAACATTAATGTGAAAAATAAATCAGTCTAGAAAGGTTTATCCGTTAAAACTGTGTCCTGTAATTTCAGAAATGAATAAAGGGAATTTGTTAAAATTAAATAGCATCTGTATTTCTAATACCACCACCACCTTTACCTACATGTGAAACATACTTCTGTACAACAATGTAAACTTCACAGCAAGCCATTGTTACATTCATTAGAGCAGAATTTTCCATTTTCTTTAAATTACAACACAATTTTGGGCTGAGATTGCTGAACACACAGGTAAGCCAACAATAACAGTACAATTTAGTTTCACAGTGGTTTTCTTAACATAAAGTTCATTTTAAGTGTCTTTGCAAAACATTTCACATTAAACTTAAGTTTCTAAGTGACTTCCTTTAGAGCCTTCTTGTTCAGATACTTTTCACCCTCTTGTCTTTATATGCTTGGCATGTGTGTTGTTTGATTAGGATACAAAATGGGAGACTGGCTTATTTTATCTGTTTTTTGTGTCCTCTGCTGTAGAAAGAAAGGGTCCTTCATGAGATGTTGAAGCCTTCACTGCACACACAAAATTTGGGGGCAAGTCCAGGTCCAGGAGCCTGAGCAGCCCGCCACCAAACAGAGACAATGACGTTACCAGAAAGTCACCTTTGCAAAAAAGAAAGAAAAAAATATAGAGGGGGTGGGCTTGCAGGGAGAGGGACATCTTATGGAATGAAGACAAAAATGCACCATCCGGAGTCCATATTTACAAACTAATAGAAAATATAAACATTATTGTATTTGGAACCAAGTCAAAACACCAGGAGGAGCTAAATTCAGATATCACTTGGGTTCTACACATACTTTTCAACAAAATAGGTCATCTCTTAAAAATAATAAAGGATCACTCAAACAAGTCAATTATTGATTGGTTTTCTAATGATGAATTAAGGCTTACTTGGTTACCATATTTGATTAGAGGGTGTAGCATAGCTTTTTTCCATACGTATTTTCCTTTACTGATTTTGCAAAATCTCAACAATTGCACGTTTCAAAAGTTCAGGTTGATTTAGAATAAATATACACATGTGGTTTTACCAAAGACTAGTTTTAAAAGTTCCTTAAGCCCTTTGAGGGGTGTAGGTTTCTTCACTACGTTAAGACAGTGCGTGGCAACACAAATGTCTCATTCAATCCTTAACGTTGCTTTTGTTTTTAAATCCTAAAGTCATGTCAGTTTTTCTGCAAGAGAAAAGTCATGGCAAGAAATATTTAAGTGTCATCAGCACAAAGGATGTGAGTCCGTAAAAGCCAGCTTTTGAGGCAGGAGGGTTGGCGGGCAGGAGAGGTGGGGTGTGAGACCCGGTGGGGGAGGGTGTTGACGGGGGAGACCCGGGTGAAGCTGCTGCAGACGGAATTTCCCATCAGAGTGCGGAAGCCGTGACAGAATGACTACCTTCTCTGGCTGCCTGCATTCCCTTGAACGCCAGCGATGCGGGAATGTCACAGTTGTGGGGGGACAGTGGGGTGCCACCGGCATGTTGCCACCCATGTCCTGCAACATAACCAGAAGGAGCAGCGCTGTAGGTCATGTAAGGCGACACTTGGGCAGGAGTAGGGTAAGGAGCCATGCTGGATGCTGACACAAAGCTGCTCACAGCTGGGAGACCATTTGGTGCCTGAGAGGAGTAGGAAAAGAGAAGAGGTGAACAGTAATCGCGTTACAGCAGTGGACACTTCACAGGTTCTTAGAAGGAAGCAGAAAGTAAGTCTGAGTAAGCTAACAATATTCTGACTCTACTTTCTGATTTTTCTAAAATTTTTTGAACTTTATTACATTCTAAAGACATTCCCAGTCTTGCTACTTAAACAAACATAAGGACAAAAGGCAAGATATTTTTTCCACAGAAGTTTCGAGGAAGCTACAACCAGAAAATGCACAGTATTTGCTTTTGCTATTTGAAAGTACAGGAAGGAGGTGCAGGGTGAGGAAAGAATTAATGGTGACTAAATGCTCTTAGAATCTGTTCAGCTGTCCACATTGCCTCTGTCAACCTTCCCAGCACTTGGGTTTTGTTTGGCTCTTTTGTGGAGGCATTTGTGACAGGCCTGGTTGGAGTAGCTTTCATTTTCAGTAAAGAAGGGCACAGAGTGAGGGCTGTCATGTTAAAAACTCAAAATAAGCACAACCTTTGTTAAATAGAACATGGGCCATATTTTAAGACATCATATTGAAAATGCCTGTTGGACAAAGGACATGCAAAATCAGGCACTTTGTCTTGTATGAGTTTTTAAACGAAGATTGGGGGTATTTTTTCTAGAGCTATCTTATCAGAAAGCAAACTGTCTATCCAAATGTAAAAGCACTGCATATGCATGGTTTTGAAATAGGAAAATTTACTTGCAAAGTTGTGGGGCCCTGTGATGTGTGTTTTTAAGAGCCACATGAATAAATCTCTTGAAATGAATTTAGATGTAAGATCTTTGTTTGCAAACAAAAAGCAGCAGTTCTGGCAGGCAAACCTGCCTAGAAACCAGTGCTCTCTTGGCATCCAATAAATTATTGTTGGTATCGTTACTATTAACAACATCAAAAACACCCTGATTTCTAATCCTGATTCTGGCATGAATACTGGGCATCATTATTCAAGTAGCTTAATTTTTTCCCTTCCGTTTCTACACTATTAGACATAGAGAATAGATCCTATTTCCTGGTAGTAACGTGAATGAACTGACATATCAACATATTTTCTAGTGAAAACATCATGTAAATACTAGAATTTTATTAGGAAAAACTAATCCTTAGAATTAAGTTAATCAGACATGTTAATTAGATACTTTTCCAACTCACTTGCAACATAGAAATTATTTTCTAATTTATTTGGTTATTATTTTTACTTCCACATCTATGACAATGTAATGGTGAGGTCTCAAAAACTATTTTCTCGTTGCAGAGTGTGTGTGTATATATATTTATATGAAGTAGAAATATACATGAGTGTGATTTAACATTGCTCATGGATTTCTGACAAAATAAGAAATTAATTAGAGGGGCTAACCTTGTGTCTTTGGTCTATAAGAACACACACCTCATGTACTGTCTGACTGTCAATGTCTGTTATTTGAAAAATAGGGAAGGAAAAAGGAAACTAAAGTTTCTTAAGTATATGCTATGTCCTAGGCACCAAGAAATAGCCAACATATTTCACTGAATAATGAGGATCAATGAATTGTAGCTCATTATAAAGTGCTGGAGTGATCATAATTACAAAATAACTTATCATGGATACAACATGATGTTCAATTGAAATTAAAATCTATTTTAAGAGTCCCAAAAATTACACTGTATTTTTTTAACAAAAAAACTATTGCATATCACTGTTGAATATAAATGAAATCATATCCTCTTTTTATACGAGGATACAGATGAAAGGATTTAGTCATTTACCCTAGGCCAATTGGCAAGTCGATGGCCATGTGTTAAAAGAATTTATCACCCTGTCTGACGCAGGGTCCTCTGTAGCACATCATACTGTTTTTCTTGGACAGTCAAAAGATGCTCACAATTTAATCTCAAACTCAAGCATCTTTTGAGATAACATCTGGTAAAAGATTCTTTCTTCTTCTAGAACCCAATTCTCATTGCTAGATCCTCCTCTGTTTCTTAGCTTCTTTTAAAAAAATCCTTTTTTCCCTTTTTTGAAAATGGCTAATTACCTCTCAAAGGAAACACACTTTAAGGCTCTCAGAAGATGAGTGTCAAGATGAAGAACTATCAAATTGCAGGGGGAAAAAAATCTAGTGTTGCATAAAGATTATAGTTCTAATCATTCTTATGCAGAATTTTCCCAGTAATCTTTGAGAAATTAGTTTGGAAAGGAATCATTGCAATTCTATTATGAAAGGTGTTTATATCTGTTTTCAGACTCTTCCGTCCCAGTGTTAATTAATATTTTATACTATTGATGCCAATGAGCACCAAGAATAATGTAATAAGAAGGCTAAGTTTAAAATTACTTTTAAAATAATAAAAACTCTTGCCCAACATTTTACAAGGACATAAAGTTAAAAGATTTAATATTTTACATGACAGAAACGATGTTCTAGTTAGAAGAAAATATTTGTTGGTGAGTTCTATTATCCATCACAGCTAAATTTTTCCTACCCATTCTTTTTTTGTATGTGTATTTTATCAATCAAAAACTACACTTCTCTCTGAAACTCTTGCTTTGTCATCTTTCCTCTCTCCTTCTTACACCCTTGCCCTTGGAACTATTGTTCCCTGATGTGTCCCCCTTATCTAAGGCTCTTTAGCTGTTCTGTTGCAAAAGCTACAACCCCTTTACATGGACCTACTTCTTTTTGCCCGGAGATGTTTCTCCTGGACTATGGCTCTCAAAAACCATGTTGAATTGGATTCTCCTCTTAGATAATGCTCCTGAAATTTAGGAGGAGGCAGAATATTGGGTTAGGTCTATATTACCACTAGTCCCTTACTTATTCCATGACTATATTCATTTATCAAGTGTAAAAAAAAATGAACTAATTTTTTCCATATTTGTCCAATTCTCATGCGTAAGGAACAAATTTGCTGTAAGTCATTATTCATATTAGTATTAAATATTTCAAAGTTCTCTGAAATCCACAATATTTATTTAGTAACATTTTAGCAATATAACCCCCTTTGTACTGCAGAAAGAAAGTGTAGGAAGAGAAGCTCAGAGAGGGTTGACTTCATCTTGTATCAAAAGACAAGGAGAGGCTAAAGTATGTGCTTGATTAAAAAAATAGAAATCTTTAATCTTTAACAGTATAAAAATAGATCTTAGCTTTCCCTCAGGTTAAATTATGACCTAGATTGTAGTGGGAGGGAGTTTTGATTTAATTTTAATTTTTACTTTTAAAGTTCAGGTTTAGAAATTTAGAAAAAAAGGAGCAAGCTAGATGAGAGAACAAACGTGCTTTAAAATGTACCTGCCTCCTGCCACATTCATTATTCATTCATTTTACTGACTCAATAAACACATCAATTTTCTCACTATTAATTTTGAAACATGACATTAGTGAAAGATATAAATCTCTACTGGGTAAAGTAATTGTTATTTATGAAGCAATCACTGAAAGAGTAAAATTTTCCGCTGCAAAGGAAAACAACTACAGGTAGCATTGATGTTTGTTTATTCTTTCCAGTAAAAGAGTACATGACTTAAACGTCCCAAATCTGTTTAACGTTTTCAGTGAAGGGCATGTAATTAATCTGAAAAGCTAGTTAGGCTGAGTGGAGACTACCAAATGTACACTATAAATATAGTGGGAGCAAACATGCTAAATTACTCTATTTAATTGGATTGTAAATATGATTTATAAATCAACCAACATATGGAATCCCCAGGGAAGAGTAAACAAATTTTCCAAATGAAACCCCAGCAATGGGCATGTAATGGAAATCTCATTTTTGAAAATGACTTTACCTAAAGATTCCATAAATAAGACTTCAACCCATCAACTCCTTTTTCATGTGAATCTTCCATGAAAGCCATGTGAATTCTTTCCTTTGAACAAACTGTACAAGAGTCCTCCCTATGGCAAACTACCCTCTACCTAATTTTGAGAATGAGATTTACAAATACAAAACAAAACAGACTAAGTTGCATATCTTGGAAAAAATAAGTTACTTACTTTGTTGAATATTTCTAGAAAGAATTTAGACATTGAAAGAAATAGTCTAGAAAAATATGTAAGATGCACTGTAATTCTGGTTAGTTAAAGTTATCACAAGAAGAATGAAAGTATAAGCTTTCATTTTACTTATTATAAAATGTTAGAAATGTAGATTTATCAGTTTTTAAAAAATAACTTCAGTGAATATGTTGAGAAGCTGTACTAGCAAAGGACAAGACTGTAAACTGTCTGAGGACAGGGACTTTCCTTACTCATCTTGTATCCCCACAAAACAGGGTACATCACAAGCACTTCACAACCATTTGTATACCTAAGTTAGCATAGGTTTGTGTACGCAAAAAAAAATGTGATACTCTTCCATTAGAAACAAAACAAAAAGCTAGGCACCCTTTATCACAGAACAAGCATTACACTTTAAGGAAGTAAAATGAATAAAGATGTTGAAAAAAGTAAGTAAAAATTCTAGCCTAGCCATTTCATTACTTGATTTATGGTTGTTCCACTCGTGCCCCCACCTCAACCAAACAAGCAAATAAAAATGCATTGATATCCAAACCCCTGGGACCACACAAACACACACGCACACACACACGCACACAGAAAACCCAGTATGGCAACTGTCTGGCAATTAGAGCTTATGGATTATTTATTCTTCAAATTCTGGGAATTGTCTACTCAACATTTTCTCTCTTGAAGAAAATGCAAATAACAGTGCCAGGCCCTCTACCCACAGTCTGCCATCCACTTATCAATTCTACATGGTCCTCGCCTTATAATTAAATAAGTTTACCCTGGCTTTATGATAAAGTAGGTTTAGCCACAAATAGAGATGTGCTTCACCTAGAATTTCAACCTTGATATCATAAGTAAGAAAAAGTTTTAGATCTAAAAATAAACAAGATTTTCTCTTTTTTGACGAAATCATTTCTTTGACTGCCATTCCTCCCTGCTTAATTCAATGACCTAGTAAAACAAATGTGATAGAATTAAATGATTGCTATAAAAATGGCTTCAAAATTCATTTGAAAGAATATTAACTATGATTAGTTATCATATTATAAATCTAAATGTCCCTAGGTAATGAAAAGCTGCTATTTAAAAAGTTTTCTAAATTTTGTAATTTTCCAAAATGCTGTTAAAATTGCTGTAGCCTTGAAAATTTTTAAATTACATTTTTCTGCTATTTTACATGATACATTTTACTGATATGTAATCATTAATTTTGTTTGTAAATACTACTGCTTAAAAGATAACCAAGTCAAAGGATGTTTTTCATAGCAGATAACATTATGAATTTCAAAGACTTGGCATTTGCCTAAGATTTCATTCTCTATTAAATTATAAATTATGTAACAAAAATTGATTTTATCTGATACGAAGAAAAATTTAGTACAACTTCATTTACATCTTCATGAAAACAGTATGTCTGCAAGGACAACCAGTTTTTGAAATAATGCACTAGAAAATTATATTCAGGATTCTGAAATACCATCTTCATTTCAAATATAATGTATGCATGAATGCTTCATAAGAATTTCAGATTGTTATATCTTTAAATTCAACTATTTTAAGAACTTAATTATGAACTTAAAAAGATATTTCCAGACTATTCTCTATTTCTGACATCTCGATTTGTAGCCAGTGTCACACTGAACTTGCTATCTGCATTAACCCATGCAACCCCAAAATGAAGATGCTCAAAGCTTATAAATCTACCAGTCAGATTACTTTAATCATAGTACCAGATATGCAATGTTTTTTTCTGAGAAATCATGCCCATTTGTAGAAAAAATTTCAAGTACTATATAATTATTTATAAGCTGTCTGAATAAAATGAGGCATTAACTCACTAAGTACCACGTAAAAGGCCAGATATAGTCCAACTTCCATGATTCTCTATATACAATGTTCTTTTGCCATTCACTTGTATTCAATAGAGGTTTTATGCATTCAACAGAAGAGAATCAGCCATCAGAAACCAGAAAACATTGTTGTCATTGAGAATTAAATTAAAGATTTCTAGCCCAATATTAAATGTGGGTGAAAAAAGCCAAAATAAATAAGTATTCTATCTGCAGAGATAGACAATAAGGACTTCCGAACGGCACTATAAAATATTAACTACAGTGTGACATTAATGTGTAAGATAAATTTGAATATTCTAAACTAATTTTTCAAAAACAAAAGATACTTGTGTGTATAGCAGAAATGAGTATACAGTTCCAATTACTAGGAATCCTAGGAATCAGGCATCCTTCTTTGCAGTTTAAGCTGGAAATAGAAACTCTAAACCATGGTAATCAATAGTATCTATAATCAGCCCTTTGGTAATCTTACAGGTGTCTTCTGGAAAAATATGCTCTAAGCCCTATGATTCTGAATTCTCAGTTTCCTCCTTTATATACTAAAATGAAACTGGCATCATATACTATCACACTATTTAATAACAATGGTAAACACCCTGAAAGTATTATACACAAAATTTTTTAGCTTTTTTTGGCCAAAGACTTTCAAGTTTTGTCCATAATATAAACAGAGGGAAAAAAATGTTACCTGAGTTTACATTTTGGTTGAAATACACTGATAACATTTTGAAAAACAACTTTTAAAAATAAATCTGCCCTTTTAATATCAGTAAAAGAAATGCACACATATGGATAACACTTTACCTTTGCATGTTTATGAACAACTATTAATATATAATTTTAACCTTCAACAAAATGAATGTCTAAAGTTCAAAATTGCTTGGAAAAATGACATAGTCTACATTTATGTACCTACTTAGCACATCTTCAGCACTAAGCACTATTTTGATAATCATAATAGAGTAGCCACTGATTTACATTCTACTTAGAAACTTTTCAGGTTTTGAAATTTTACATCATTTGAATTATCTAACTACCTGGCAATGCAGAAGATTAGCATATTGCAGTTAACTTTTCAAATGTAAGTTTGATATAAACATCTTTTTATTCTGGAAAAAAAATGACTTGTTCTTGTAACTATTTCAAGTAATATTTATTTGTCCACTTTTTAAGTTACCTGGTTTTATAAATCTGGTAATTTAGTGATTTAATATTCAGTATATAAAATGTAACCCATTTGTAATGATCAGAATATACAGAATAGATTATTTGAAACTGTGTTTAAAATTTTTAGTTTAAATGATTTGTTGGTTTAGTTTTGAAGTGTTTTATAAATTAACCATTTCTAAACAAGTTTAAATGCTGGATCTATAATTCAAGGGAGTAAAAATAAAAATGACTATAAAGGTTTTTTGGATTATGAGACTGTGTTACATACACATCGGGTTCATCAACTACATGTGGGAATTAGAGACTATTTTTCAACTCTTCACAATGTTATTCCAAGAAATGATGACCCAATAAGAAGCAGTGAGCACCTATTAAATGCCTGCTACTATGCTAGGTGCTTTGTATACACTCTTTCTGTTGTTTGTAACAAAATGCCTCAAAGCTTTTTGACTATGGGTTCTCTGAGCAAAATATATTCTGATAAATATTGCTTGTTTTTAAAAGTCATTATCTAACTGCCATTTATAACCACAGGTAATATTTAATGAATTATTTACTATATGCCATATGGTTGCATTATCTCTTGAGGTTGGTACTAGCATTTCCCCGTTTTAAAGATGAAGAAATGGAAACATTTTTTTAAAAAAAATTAAATAACTTGCTTAAGAAGCGGTGGTGCCAGAGATCCGAACTCCTAACCATTGTGCTGTACTGCCTTTTCTTTGCAAATTACGAACTAAGGGCAGGCCCTTTTGTAAAAGAAAATGACAAACTTTCTTATAATTTCTTATTGGCATTCTTCACAGTAGAAAGAGACTAAGGAAAAGGTCTCCCTTTCCTTGCTGCTATTTTCTGTGATATTTGCCATGGGAGGAGCTACTAATACTATTCTGACTCTGCTTCAACAAGATCAGAGAGGGAAGAGGAAGTAGAAATGGGATTTGTTAGAGAAAATAAAGAACATTTTTTTTCCCAACTGAATGTAAGAGGAACAAATTTCATTTAATTTTAAAAGCTGGTTTGACAGATAGGAAAACAGTAAAAGTATTAAGAGTTCAAAATAATACAACGAAAACTGAGTAGTTGAGGCTTTGGAATTGGATTTTGTGATTAAGAAATTTGCAAACCTACCCAGGTCTGCTCAGGAAAACCTTACGCTGCCTTAAGGTCCAGTTTTTGAGAGTTTTGAACTCTTGACTCCAGCGTGGTGATGAATTTAGACTCAAAACTCGGGCTTTTGTTGTGGTGGTTGCTTAGCTTTTCTCAGTGAAGAAAAAAAAAAAACACCAAAACACGAGTGTTTTAAATTTTCTTTTGGAGAGTTGGGGGAGGGACGGAGGGGAAAAAATTAAACGGTCCACAGCCAGGCTGTATAATTTGAGGTTTTCTCACTAACCTCCCTTGGGAGATTACGATGTGACCTTTAATCGGGAAATGGTAACTTTATTACGTTTATCTGGTTGCCCCTCTTGTTTGTTTCTGAGAGCCACCATAGAGGAAGTGCCCGAGCGCGGAGACCGGGCAGCCGTCGTACCGCAGGGACGCAACCTCGGGCGTGCGTTTCGCGGGCGTGGAGGCGCTGCTCAGAGAACTCAAGGCTGCTCGCTGGCCTTTGGGAAGCCCCTTCTTTGACTAACTCTAGCCACAATGCGAGCAGCGGAAAGGGCTTCAGGCACGGCCTTCCCAAGCCTCCAGAGGCCAAACAGGCCTGGTGGCGCTTCCCAAGGGCCTAGCTGGCACCCCAATCCCCGTGCGCCCCGGCAAGCATTCCAGGACCCTGGCGGGTGTCAAGGCCTCAACTCCGCCCTCAGAAGCCCCGGGCCCCTGTTCCGCCCCCATCCACCGGGGATCCCGGTAGTGGCAGCAACGGGTCTAGGCTCAGAAAGGGATCTGGGTACTCCATCGCCAAAACCCCCGCCGCCACGCGGCCCACCTGGCCTGCCCCTCGCCTCCTCACCTGACCGTACTTGGCTTCCTGCTCCAAGGCTCCCTTCTCCAGCCCGTTCACTGCGTGCGGGGCAGCGGCGGGGAAGTTGTTGCGGCCCAGGCTGCTCCACTCCTCCACCTTGGGGCTGTGGTAGGGGGAGCTGTCGCTCACTCCTGGGGAGGAGGAGAAGGTGTCAGGCTTGAGGCCCAACCCGCCCGCCCCCCTCCTGAGACCGGACCCGAATCCCGACTAGAAAGCACCAGGGCTCCGACCTCGGGTCGGCAGCCTGCCCTAGGCCTCCCAGGGGCGCTGGGCCCAGCCGCGGCCTCCTCCGCATCCAGCCCAGGGCCTGGAGAAGTTTTACTCGCCAGAGAAGAGGCCTTTCCAAGTTCTCTCACCCACGCCTAAAGGAAGATGTATTTTTTTTCTTTTTCAACCAGCTTTTGATTTCCCTCCTCCCCTCTTCGCTCTCCGAGGAAACAAGTGGAAGAAACCCAAATCAGGGGAAGAGCCTCTGAGGCTGGATGCATCATTCTCCACCTCCTCAATCTAACCCAAGGCCACCTCAGGGCTGACAAAGATCTGGGACTAGGGCTGGCTGAAAAGAAAGCAGCGTCCTGACCTAAGGGTGCCTATGCTGGTGCTCATAGACATGCAGAAAAGTGCTCACAGTGCTGTGGGGATCTAGTACATATGTCAATAGATAGAACAAAAGACTTGCAAAGTCTTTTGCAAACAGATAACTAAATGATGCCCACAATACACATGCAAAATATACTTGCATAGATTTCTGCTTTGTGTGTCTAAGACTAGCCTGATACCCTAGCTCTACACATTAAATATGTGATGTTATGTACATATGACTCAAAAAGTAAATCCTGCAATTAACACTATATATGCCACAGTGGCAGGGTTATAGGGTTTTTAAAAAAATATATAGATACAAGAAAGAGAAAATGAAATAAAAGGTTAAGAAAATGAAAGTAGAATTAAGTGTTAAGAAAAGGAGTAAAACCATCAGTTATCCTTTCTGTTCTTGATGGAGATGCAAAGAAAACTATATGGTATAAAGTGATTACCAAAATATACCTAGGGTTGTGCATATTGAATCATTGGCATTTTTCAGTGACCAGGTATAATTTCAAAGAGGAGATATTTGAATAATTTCAAAGAGGAGATATTTGAAGACAATGTATTTTTGTTTTTGGGTACTATGGATGGAGGAACGAAGTTTTACGAAGCCACTATAACATGATTTTAAACACTTCCATCTGACATTTCTACAAAATGATAATTTAATATTCACAGATTTGTCAGAAATCTGCGGTTGTCTAAAAATCAGGTTGTTTAAAGCTGGCACCCAGAATCAACATCTACAATGAAGAGTTGCTCCTCTCCATAATCTAATAGTTTCCCAAATGACATTTGGTCTGATTGTAGGATCCCTAGGCAAGAAAAGTTTTCTTTTCCATTCTGTCAGCCTTTTTTCACTATATCTTCCCCCAACCCCAAAGAATTAGATTGATTCCCATTTGCACCAGGAAACGATGTTTTGGTCTCAGAACTGCCTGTCTCTCTTTGCCTTCCCAGACAAAAGGCAGTCAGTGGGCACAAGCCTGAAGTTATCTTAAGAAATTGAGATCCCCCTGTGAGCCCCCATTTCTGCTGATCTCACACTTTCCCATGAACAGGGGCTTCCTTTAAATGTCAGTGAGGTCAGTTTATCCTATAAATCAAGGGCAAACTCTCTCCAACTAAAGCTCCAACTAGCTGGAATAAGACAAAACTGGCTCTTGTAAATTTGCAGTCAGAAAACAAGAAGATGAGAAATCAGGGCCCTGCTTTAATTACTTAAAAAGATAATTGTGCCAATGTGGTGGCAACCAAAATAGGCAGGAAATAATTAAAAGAACTATTTCCTTCTTTCCTATTTAATTTTTCCTCTGCCCTCTTTTAAACTTTAGGCTGAGAAATTAAGAAAATAGACTATGCATTATTTAAATTCTGCATCTGAGGCATTTAGACTTTCTTTTTTCCCTACCAATAGAAGAAGTTAACGCCTTTTTTTTTTTTTTTTTTGACAACCCAGTAAAAGAAAACAAACTCAGGTCTCCCGCGGAAGCCGGACTGGGCAGGAGGGTCGGGGAAATAGGTCTGACCACGCAGAAAAGACGCTCATGACAAGGCAAGGTCAGGGGTGAGAAAGGAAAGGAACAATGGGGGTGGCACCGCTGAAAACGTGCGGGAACTAGATAGACGTCCACGCGTGTTCCGGGGACCCAACGACCCCAAAGGAAAGCGGCAGGCTCAGGGAAAACAGGAAAGAACAGTAGAAAAGACATCATGGAATCGCCATAAATTTTGTCTTCATCACCGCAGTAGGTGCCACTTCCCTTCCTAAGATATATATAGTGAAATCTATTAAGGTAAAGCGTGAATTTTGAGGAGGGGGTCGAGAGAAAAAGAGAGCGAGCGAGAGCGAAAGAACGAGGTGGGGGGGAGAGATTGAAAATGAATATGAATCCGTGAATTGGTCCGGGAATAAGTTACAGGCAAGTTACTAGTAGTAACTTTGGGACCTCGGTTTCCGAGGAAAATGAACTGAAGCATAAGAATGAAACCAATTAGGTGACATTTGAACTTCCTGCCTAAGCAAATTTGGCCTGATTGCCAGAATCCGAGAATACTACAATTTCCACAGCGTGCCGTACTCGTCGCGGCCGCATCTGATCCCCAAGCAAGCTGCCCGCCGCGGCGTCTGCAGCCGGCAGCCCCACGCAGGCGAGGGCCTCCCGGGCTGCGCCCCAAGTCCGGCCGGCCGCGCTCTCGGAATGAGCGAGCCGGCCCGAGGCTGCCGCTGCGCGAGAGGCGGGGGAGGGTGGAAAATGCGAACCATGTGTTGGGAATGGGGGGATGTTATGGGTCTGGTAGTTTGAGATGAGGCAGGAGACTGTGTGTGGCAAGGAAACGAGGGGCATGAGTTTCAAGTTAATGAGATCAGGACACCCCCTGGGAAGACTCCTTACATTTCCAAAGGAAAAAGCCTCAGGTGGTGGGATAGACGAGGGCCCAGAGGCCGCAGATACTGAGATCTCCGCGGGGGTGCGGGGTCAGGCTCAGCACATCCACACGCCCAGCCTCAGAGCCCCTACCTTGATCGGTGATGGAGCGGATCCCCAGGATGTCAGTGACCGAGTGCGAGGAGGGCCAGGTGCGAGGCATGGCCACCGAACCGGGGATGGCGGGCACACCGGGTGGCGTGGGCACCTTGGCGGCCGCCGCCGTGATGGGGCTGGGGTACGAGTAGATGTGGTTGTAGGGCAGCGCTGGCTGCGGCGCCGGCTGGTGCTGCTTGTATGAGTCGTAATGACCCTGCTGGGCCAAGTTGCCGATCTTGTTGCGCAGAATGCGGCTGATGGAGCTCACTGAGGGCACATTGTACTTGTCGCACACGCCGTCCGCCAGCAGGCGGTCCCGGATCTCCCAGGCGAAGATGCCAGGGTCCCTCTGCTTGTAGGTCCGGATGTGTTTCACCACTGTGGGGGTGGTGACCCGGGGCTTGCTGCCCCCGATGGCTCCTGGCAAGATCGAACCCGTTTCGTTGTACCGCGCCAGGATCTTGCTGACGCAGCCGTGCGAGACCCGTAGCTGGCGGCTGATGTCACACGGTCGGATGCCCAGTTGGGCCAGTTCCACGATGCGAAGCCGGATGGCGTTGGGTAGGGGCCTCCCGTTCACGAACACTCCTCCCAGCTGGTTCACCTCCCCGAAGGCTGGCTCTGCAAAACAAACACACAACGCGCGGGGACGCGCACCCGCCGCTTGGGACAGCTGCCTGCCACTCGGCCTCAGTGCGAGTCCGAGTCCGGAGGCAGAGAGAACGCACCCGCCCAAAAATAACGACTGGGGCTGTCCCCAAACCATATGGTCCCCGAACATAACCGAAGGGCCCCAAAGCGCCGAAGTCCAGTTAGACCCCCTCCCTCATTCCTGCGGTGTGAGAGGCCGCTACAGTCAAGTGAAGTGGTGAGAAGCAGGGCGGTGCTGAGTGTTCAAAAGTGTCCGAAGCAGGCGAGAAAATAGGTCTTGACGCCTGAACACGCTCCTTCTCGCCTGCCGCACTGAAGTCCTTGGGCTGCTCTTCCCACCCACCCCATTCCCAGCGCCAGCCTGAAGACCCGCTCAAAGTCTAGGGGAAGCTAGAGGGGAGTGTGTGTGTGTGTGTGTGTGTGTGTGTGTGTGTGTGTGCGTGCGTGTGAGAAACAAAACTTGGTTTGCTACCGAGGCTGCGGTGCTTGCTGATGGCACAGCCCCCTTCTCTTAAAATCAGAAAATGGCATCAACAGCAACCCGGTAGCCTGAATTCAGATTGAACTGCTATGCGCTGCTGACCCTTAGCGTGTTCATACAACTTGTAGGAACACGAGCAAAGTCAATAAGGAGAGTGTGAGCGCTCAGTGGCGCGCGCCCTTGCGCTCCCTCCCTCCCTCGTCTGCTCTCTCCCTCCCTCCTTTCACGGCTTTGACAGAGACGCCCGCCGACACTCACCCATTGCTCC
The DNA here is from genome assembly GCA_963574885.1 of Lepilemur ruficaudatus. Lineage (NCBI taxonomy): Eukaryota > Metazoa > Chordata > Mammalia > Primates > Lepilemuridae > Lepilemur > Lepilemur ruficaudatus. The sequence continues at coordinate 56,373 of CAUYRT010037644.1, forward strand.
GAGCAGTACACCAACCCGGCCCCAGTTCCGCACTGCCAGAAGGAAACTTTTCGCGCGGCCTCAGTGGCCCAGCCTGTTGCTACCCCGGGCCGCCGATGCCTCTGCTTCTTCCCAGGAGGAGGAGGCAAGAGTGCAAAAGGAAGGAGTAAAAGGAAGTCTGTGCCCCGGTGAAAGAGGCTTGAGCTCTGCATTTCAATCTAAGCAGCAACGTGGGCTGGGCTGAGCAGGGCCGGGCGGCTCAGTCTATCACTCACTGGGGACACGCCCCCGAAGAGGCGGGCCCAAGAGTGAGCTGCGTGGTGATTGGTGCGAGCCGGTGAGCGACAGCACAGTCCAGGAAACTCCTTCCGCTGTTCCTTTCAGGAGGGCTCCCCACCTGGGTGACTAAATACAATGAAAATGGGTGTTTGACATCTTCCCAGGAGCGGCACAGACAGCAAATCAGGCTGGTAAAAATGCTGAATAAACAAATGAAAGCGTTTGATCTGAATGTGAGTGACTCGTAGGGGGAAGGGGCCGAGGAGATCTCATTGGGGGAATGATGGGCGTCTCAGAATTGAAGTTAGGAATCTAGGTGGGAGGCAGGCGCCACCGTTTGTGGGGGAGTAGGGGCCGGGGAGGTCTTAGCATAATCTGTCATGCAGGCCTCCACGGGCCTCGAGGAGAGCTCGGTCACCCGCCGATTCTACCTCAAGTCAGTCCATGGCTGGCGGCAAGAGCGCAGGTGTAAGAAGGTAGGCCAGAGGAGAAATCGACGTTGCCTGGAGGCCGAGCCACGGGTGGGGACCAATGTTAAAGCCAGGGAGGCTCCTCCCGCAGCCGGCTTCCCGCGGCGGCCCCGAGTGGGCTCGTCTGGGAGCGAGGGCCAACCCTTAACCACGCAGATTTGCAGTCTGAGGCAGGGGTCACGCCATGTGCCGGGAATTTAAACACGCGCAGCTAAAGCGAGCGCACAACTGCAAGTCAACTTATTGCGGGTGCATGGGCCGCTCACTCCAGAGCCCAGCACTCTGTCGCCCTCAGCCACTGCGTTGGGCCGCTGGTCCTTGGTGTCAGGGTTTGCAGGGATTCTCCAAACCAGTGAGGCTCTTCGAAAGGGTTTTGCTTAAATATGAAAAAGATTTAGTCTAAAGAAAGTGGACACAGAGCTGCACGTAAATGTAATTCCTGCGTCTTCCATTTAGCTATCAGAGGCCCTGCAGTTCTGCCTATTTCTGAATTTTCAGTGTTTTTCATTCTAAATTTAAAGTGTACAGTATGCCTTTTGCGGCCAAAGTTATTAATATTTGCAGTAAAAGTTGTGGAGAATGAGAATCAAAATAATAAACGGGATGAGAAATATTGTAATGAATTTGGGAGTTCATATTGCTGCGGTCACGGACACTGACACTGCTGCTTGGGACTCCACAACTCTCCTTCTTGTGCACACAAGGTTCAGGGTGATCCTCCTACAGTCCCCAGCAATGTGTGGCTCAGGTCTACACACTGGGAAACTGATTGGGCCCAGGTCCCAGACAAGTAAGTGACAAGAACCCAGGAAAAACTAGTCATCAGCTGTGCTTCTTCAAATGAACAGTGATCTCCAGATTCCGCTTCTATGGTGGGGAGGCACTCAATTCAAATTCACTTAGAAAGGATTTGAAAGATAAAGATGAACTCAAATACCTTTAATTCTTTACAATTGAGATCTTGTGAGAAGTCCCACAAGTAGACATACTTGAACTTGTCCCTTTTTTGTTTGTTGGTTTCAAATGGTTAAAATCTTCTTGAAGTTTGACTTGATATCGATTTCACCTTAGGCTGAATACCTGTTGTGTGCCCAATACCTGTTGTGTGGCACCGTCTGTAGCTTTGCGTAAGGACAGCCTTTGGGAATCTAAGATTTTAGAAGCAGCAGCTCTTTCTTTAGGGCTGGGGTGTAAACCAGTTGGAACTTTGCGATATCTGAGCGGAGCTTAAGACTTTGCCTTAGAGCATGCCCCCGCAACTTGGTCAGGAACCTTGCTCCCACCTCCAGACACGCTATGAGTAGCGACCTCTGCGCGGACTCTGCCACATTCCCGTGCGCCTAGTAGGCGTTCACAGAGGCTCTGGGGCTGCTGTGCGGCTACAAGGCCGTTCCGCCTACTGTCTGGTGAGGCCAAATGCCCCGCCGGAGGTCTGGAGGTGGGGGGGGCTCCGTGAGAGCTTTAGCAATTCTACAGCACCAGCCCGGAGTGAGAGACCTGTATGGTTTAGAGCTCTGGCTAAGTGGACTCAACACGCAACATCCTCTTGATCGCCACCGACTCCTTCAGCTGTCACACATCTCCCGCGCTCTCGCACAGGTCCGATGCCTTCTGTCTCGGTTTCCACCTGCTGGATTTGGTTGTGGCCCTTTGGCCTTAGAAGCTGCAGAGTGCCCTGCTCCGCGCCCCCACGGCTCCCGGCAGGCCCCACTCATGCCAGCAGTTTCAAGTGCTGGGATCTCTCGGGTCAGGGTATTCTCAAGAGCCCGCAAAGAATCAATTTGAGGTGCTTTGGGCAACTAAGTATCTGAGGCAAGCGGAAGTCCGCGCGCTGGGAGCAAGAGGAAGGAAGCTGCAGGGGCAGAGACAGGAGCAGAGGGATCGGAATGGAAGGGGCTGACACAGACTGCGGGGGCGAGGTAGGCAGCGAGCCGCTGAGCCCGAGCGAGAGACAGATTTAAGAAGCGAAAGAAGCATGGGGGAAGGAAGAGAGAGAGAACACTAAAGTCTAGTAAGCCCCGACGGTGGGCGTAAGGATGCAGGACTTTGAGAAAGAGCAAGGGTCAGCTAGGGTCAGCGCCCCCTAGTTACTGCCCGCTCTGGACCTAGGGGATCACACAGGGATCGGGAGAATTTCGACTAAAAGAAGAAATTTAAGACCAAAACCAAAACACAACCAGTAAGGCCTGCAGCTGGCTCAGGCCGGGGAGAAGCCAAAAAGCCTTTCCCCTAGGCGCTGTCAAGGCCTCCTCGGTGGGGCGACCCGCTCTCTGAGTAAATATTTACTCAGTGGGAGACTGGAAGCTGGCGGGGCCAGAGGGTGTGAAGGAGGGGGCTACACCAGGTGGGAGGAATCGCCACCCTCGCACTGGCCGGATCCCTGTGTATACCTACCGGAGGGCAGCCGGAGCCCATGACTCTACCCGCGGCTGGGCCCAAGCGTGAGACTGGGGAAACTTCAGCCCGCAGCACGCCTTCTCGGACCCCGCCCTGCCCCGGCGGACCCAGGCCAGATGCTGTAAAGTCTCCATAAATCTGTCAGCGGTCCTAGTGCCGCGGGCGTCACCTGCGGCGCCCCCCTCCCGGCACTAGCGGGGTCTGAGGAGAGACGCAGAGAAGGAACAGGAATATAGCCCCTTCCGAGGCCGCCCTGGAGTGGCCAGGCAGATGGGCACCCGAGGGCGGCCGAGGTCAGACCCAGGCGCCGCCGCAGGCTGTGCAGGGCGCGGGGATCCCTGGATCCTCAGCCTGGATCGACGCCCGGTAGAGCTGTTTCTCCGGGATCCTGCTTCTCAGGGTCTACAGGTCAGAGATGACTGCGGACGGGAGGGTAAGGCGAGAGAAGGGAGTGCGTATGCGCAGGAGAGGGGTCGTTTTGTTCCCAGTCGCAGTTATGACAAGCAGAGCTGGCAGAGGAGACTATTATATTAAGGAGCTGATTACCCCCACTGCCCCCATGCTGGGACCAGACTGGACTCCAAGCCCAGAAGACAGTGCCCGCCTCTAGCCCACTCTGGGGAGTTGAGGAGGTCTCGTGGCAATCAGAGTTCGAGGTCCGGAGCAGGGGTTTTCAGAGTGCATTGACTTTTTCCAGACGTCTGAGGGGAAATGCGATCACGACAAGACTTCGAGTCCGCTTCCCCTGGGGGACCGTCTCTTCCAGGGTGAGTGGGGATTGCGCTCGACATGGAGAGGAAGGGAGGCCCGGCTTCTCCAGACCTCGGCCCACTGCTATGTCCATGTCTCGCAGGGTCAGCGGCCCACTGGGACCCCCAGCAACTGCGCCACAAGTGGCAGCCGGAAGCGAGACCCATGCCCGAGGCGAGGGAGGGTCCCCCTTCGACTGCTGGCCAAGCTCGAACTTAGCGTGGAGCTGCGGGAGGGCGGGGGCGGCGGCTAAAGGGAACAACCTCCCGGGATTGAGATGGAGCGAGCCCGCAGGGGTCCTTGGCCCCAGCCAGGCCGGGGGTGAGTGGGGAGGACAGGAGGCGCCCACACACTGACCTGCTAGCCTGGACTTGGCAGGACTGAGGACGCACCAGCTCAAGGAGAAGCCGCACTGGCCCCGGAGAGGAGCAGAGCGCCGCCGAAAGATGCTCTGAGAGTCGCCCCGCGGCCTCTCCAGCTTCTCACTAACAAGTCTCACGGTTCAAGAGCCTTTCCCCGGCTCCGCGAGGTAGCTACCACGGCAGCAGACAGGGTCAGGCCAAGCTTGGAGACCCCTCCGGGCGCACAGCGGGTCCGACGGCGGCCAGGCCGGAGCGCTGCATGCCGTGGGATCCACCCGGCCGGCTGCGAGCGCTCGTCGCCCGCTTTCTCCTTCCAAGGGCAGGGGAGGGGCTTGTTGCCGCCTGAAACCGGCTTTTAATTCTCCGCCTGCCTGTTTCCGATCACCCGGGGTTGGTTTTTCTGTTTGCTCACTCCTTCTATTACAATAAAAACAATCGACATTTCTTTTCAGTTTCCCCATATTAGCGTCACTCAGTAATTGTTCTCCACCCCCACCCCCTCGCGTTGAAGGCGAGCGGGATTGCTGGTATTCTCGCATTGGAAGGTTTCTGAGTATATAAGCAAATCTTTCCTAAAGACTTTAAAGTAAAAATAAATAACGGCCCGGGAAATTGCTGTGACCCTAACATCACTTTCTGAACGCAAATTACACCCATTTTTCAGTTTTCAACAGCGGAATTGCTTTCAGAAGGACGGCGCGGAGCCCCATGTGATATGATTGTTTATTAAATCCGCAAATGAAAGACAACATAGTTTGTGCAAGGGGGAAAACCTCGTGGTTGCGGGACGGCAAGAGCGAGCAAAGATTGGATCCCAACTGGGAAGGCGGCGGGCAGGGGTAGAGGTAGAGAAGGGTCCTGGAGGGGAGGCTGGTCTGACCCAGCTAGAAGGAGGGCTACTTCGCCTTGCCAGGGTTGCAGCATTCGTAGAAGTTGCGCAGCTCGGTGACGAGGACACAGTCCACCGTCACTCTACAGTCTTGAGCTGCGGCGCTCGAGAGAGGCTCAGCCGCGTGTGGGAAAAACAAGATTGAGGGTTCTTTAAAGCACAGCTGTTTGAGACCCTGCCCTAAGGCGTCCTTCTGAAGACCCGATTGGCCTAAAGGATGTCTGGGAAAGATAAACGAGAACCAGGCTGCGCCTCTAAGCCCTGGTTTCAGGAGCAAGCACAAGTGAAGCCCTTCAGGAGTCCCCACTGCGGTCCATGTTGTGTTGAATGTAGCTTTGTTGCGAGGTCTGGGTTGCCTGCAGGCTTCGAGGCCCAGCTCGCTGTCCCTTGGTCAGGGCCGAGCCTCAGCCTTTTAGGCCCCGAACTGGGCCCAAACTGCTGATAGAGGGGACAATTAATTCTAGACTCGATTTATGGCTTTTCCAAGGAGCCTGAATCAACCTGCAGGCCAGAGTCATCTTGACAGGCACGAGAGCTTTCTCTCACTTTCTGTGATACAGCTAACCGGGGCTCACTAACTGCGCGCTCCCTCTGGGTAGCCTGATGTCCCCGCGAGTTGTCCCCGGTCACGTGCTACCTGGCGCATACTTGCACCCGCGCAGTGAATAGAGCTGCGAGGCCGCTGGGGCACTGCAAGGTCGAGGCACGACATTTCCAGCCTGCCGCCTTCTCTGGGCTCACTCCACCACGCACTAGCCCCGCAGTGACTCCTACACTGTCCTTGCTAATCCCCCAAAACAGGAAGCAGGGGCTTGGAGTAGAGAGGGTCAGAGTCACGGAAAACTTCCCATAGTCTTCGAGTCCCCCAGTCACCTCTGTCCTGGCCGCGGCACCTCGTCACAGCGCCACCTACAGACGTCAGGTTAGATCACGCTCCCACAGTAGTTTTTGCCAAGGTTGGGAACCGACTTTGAAAATCCACAGAGCTTTGACAATTGTCATTTTTAGTTCCCTTTCCAATCCCCCCAGCACCCTCAACTCTCTACTAGACTCCAAATCTCTGTACTATTCTCCACCATGCTCCAAGGCAAACCTGAGCATCAGTCTTCTCATGATTCACCAAAAACCCATCTGCTGTGCCCTACCAGGCTATATCTTCTCGCAGCCAGCCGGGAGCCTACTGAAGGCCACTGGTTGTGAGCTGTCCTTGAGCCAGGGCGGGAAAGCTGGAGACCGCAAAGACTCTCTGCACGAAAAACGGTGGGGGAGGGATGGACCTATTCTTCTCCAGTTCATCCTGCCATTTGCTGAGAGCTCGCTACGTCAAACACGCTAACCTTACAAAAGAGGTATTATTATCTTCCCATTATACAATAGACAGATTAAATAAGAGCACACAAGATACTTAGATTAAATGAGATCACACTGTTGAGAGGATCTGAACCCACATTGTCCATACTCCATTTTCCTACTCTGCAGGAGCAGCTTGCGCTGAAGCCCCAAGAGAAGCCCTCATAGTTCAGATGTCTGCACGGAAAGTGGACACTCTCCTATCCTCTTCCACACGTCGGAAGAGAGACCCGCCTATGGCCCCACCTAGAACCTGCAGCAGAGAGGACCTGCAACCTAGGCCTCCTTACTACAGGCAAAGATTCCAAGCTAGGGAGGTCGTGGCTGGCTGACTGGGAGAGGGCGGGAGACTGAGACCAGGGTCTGGCTGCTTGCACTGTCCTCTCCTGGCCTGTGCTACTCCAGGGACCGGAGGCAAGGTCCGCAGGGACTGTGGCAGTGCGCCTAGCAGCAGGGAGAGAAGCTAGACAAGGACAGGAAAGAATCTTGCTCTTCGCTGCAATTTGTACCTGGACTGCCTGCCGGGACATACGCAGTGCCCTTTCAGCGCATCAACTCAAGCACGGAAAAATCCACCTTTGCCTTTCTGGGGATTCATTCTGGTGTAGGCCTGTGTGTGTTTCTTTTTAAGACCACTATAGTGGGAACAAACCAGGAGGTGCCGAGATGCAATAAAATTAGAACCCGTAATTAACACAGCTAGCTGTGCCCAAGTGGCTCGGAAGTGCGCGTGGTGGAGTTAGCTGTGCTTCCTCCGCTGAGTCGGGGCAACAGTTGCATTTTCTTTCCTTTGAGGAGCAGCTTGGAGTCCAGAAGAGCTCCTTTCTTTTTTAAAAAAAAAAAATTTCAGAACAGCTCCTTTCATTATCCTGCATACAGCGGAGAAATAAATTATTTCATTAAAAAATAATAATGATAAAAAGATTTCAGCGCACCCTAGGGGAAGTGGTAGTCAAGAGAAGAGAAAACCGTGAGGTTGTTAGGGGCAGGAGTCACTTTTACTGGCTTGGGAAAATGCGCTTTAGCTGCGCGGAATTCATTCTGTCGTCGTCCCTTGAGGGGGGTTGGTGGGAGCGCTTCTGGGTTAGGTCTGAGGACTGGAACTGCGAAATCCCAAGCTAGTGTTTTCAGATTTCGTACAGAAACTGCGAACCAGACCAAAATGTCATGGTCTTCATCTTGACGAGGACTCCACCGGAGCTCTGCAGGCCAGGTGGAGCATTGCGGCTAGGGAGGGGCATTCCTGCAACCTCCTGCCCCGGGTCCTACGCTTGCCTCGGGTGTTCTTCTCGGCTGGGCTCGGCCTTCCCCAGTACTAGGCAGGCTCAGGTAGGCCCCTCCGCCCGCAGGCTGTCTGCCACCAGAGGCCAACGTGGAGTCGAGGGCGCACTCGCTCCTCTTCCCTCTACCAGGGCAGTATCCTGCCTGTTAAAAGTTCTACCCTCACTGTAACCTGCGAAATTAAAAAGCTGGTCTCCCACCTATTCCGCAGGGCTGTGGCATTCGACAAGTTACCTGTCTAGTGTCTCCGTCAGTGGGAGAACACAGGGTATAACCACCTCCCCCACCGACAGGACTGGAGGGCAGTGCTGGGAAAATTGCCGAGGGCCCCAACAACGTGGTTTTCAGTGGATACACAGAGTTAAGAAAGAGAAATGTAAAAATGAAATAAGTATAATAAGTCAAGAGGGATAAAACACAGTATATCCTTGCAGAGTAAACGAATTTCATCACCAGGTGCAAAATTTTTTTTCTAATGGGGGGAGGGAGAGAGAGAGAATTGCTGCTTTCATGTGATCCACTTTTTTAATTCAACGAAATGTTTTAAAATTAATGTGAATTAGCCCAAATTCTATTTTTGGAAAAACCAAGCAAGTGTTGTTGGTTTTGTTCAATAGATGTTTGTCCTTTGTGCAGATTTTTAAAATAATTTTTAAAGGATCGTTTATGCAGTAAAGAAATTTGCACATTTAAAAGCTACCCACAATTTTAAAATGTGCACAAAGATATTTAGGTGCATAACTTAATCATGTAGATCCACTTTGGTAGTGCGTTTAACAAAAATCATTTTTGGCAGGACATTTAATAAAATTCAGGATAGTCAAGAAGGAAAAATTGGTAGATATTAAGAATAAAGAAATTTCTTGAGGAGGGAATTTAGAAAAATAAAGAAGGGTTTTTAGACAATACTAACCCTTCATGTTTTATTCCAATTCCTACAGTTCTGTGTTACTACAGTTCTTACATATTAAAGCATTACAATTTGGGTTCTGTTGCTACACCATATCCAGCCTGTAAATTTAATAGCTGCAGGGGGACAGAGAGGATTGCAACAACCAGAGATTAGCACCAGAAATGCTCGGCCAGTGTCCTATGTATGATGAGGCTATACCACTGTGGCTGCCATTCTCCACAGACTCCCAGGGTAGATATAGAGGATTGGGGTAAGGAGGTTGGTTCCATTTCCTACAGGATCAAGATGTTAGCCCAAGACAGTGGCTGACTGCTGAGCCACTTCTTAGAAGGATAGAAAGCCAAGGTCATAGCCACTGGGACCTTTAAAAAGCTCCCTAGCACCTTCCTATAGGACCAGAGGTGTGAATCTGATGTTCTGGCAAGCTGACAACACAAATTCCCTTAGCAGGTTTTATTGCCTGAGCGATTCATATTCAATTCCTTTGGGATTGTGTTCTGCCCTGCCACATGGTTCCATTCTTGGAGACACCCCTTTTGCTGGAGGGAAAAATAATGATCCCATTACTCAATGTAAAAAACCTTCATAATGCCAGTTTAAGGCTAAAAATTGAAACCACTGAAAGTCAGGAAATAGAAAAGTCAAAATTCTTTTAGTCGGGTTAAATCACCCTGCTTCCCGGGCTATATAATGCATGGTACATTTACAAGCCTCCCCAGCAAGGCAATTCCAGCAACCAGGCACTGCCGCCACTGTGTTTAAAGGGAAAATGCTATAGCGCCACTTGACTGGGTAGATTTTCCATTTGCAGTTTGAATGTTTCACGCCAGTAGATTTCAGCACTTACTTGCTAGATGAAAGTACTGCACTGTATATATTGGTAAATGAGTTTAAAGCTTAAAGAAAGCAGAGTAACTTATAGGTAACCAAAAGCAATTCAGAACAAGAAAGAAAGACATGCTGTAAATGTTTACATGCCTCCCAGATTTTCTGCATACTAAATCCAGAGTTTTATCATTCCAAATCATGTCTACACATTTCTCCAACTCTGACACAAAGTGAAATCCTCAAATGGTAATGATGTGAGTATAAATATTTTCTTCATCACTTTCTCAATTTTTATTTTGGAACTAAACGTGTATCCATCCATAGTTTTCCCAGGAAAAGAATATAGAGTAGAAAGATGTGTTATTTAAATTCTGTGCTGGAAATTCAGACATGGCTAATTTGTCTATGGATTATGATTTCCAGAAAAAGTCTCCCCCTATCTCTTCTTTCAATTTAAGAAAAGCCAAAGGTATGCATGAGTTTTCCTTTGGAATCATACTTGTCTATAACATTTTAGCTGTGAAACAAAATTACATTAAGACTTTCTGTTTCTCTTATGGCAAAAGGGGCAAAAAAGAAAAGAAAAACAGAAAACAGAGGGTTAACCTTGTAGAATTGTGTGTAAGCTGAGCCATGGTTTCTGGCCACAACATGCACATGATCCGTGTGTTTCATCATGGAACTGCTAAGGCACATGAGGGTTTTTGGGATAAAGGTATTAGGTGCATAGGAGGCATCATTATTCTTATTAGAGCAAATTAGTCTCTTGGAGGAAAATATGCCCTTGGGGTAAAACATACATTGAATTCTGTAGAAGGAATGAATAACATACACTTGGATGATGCTACACAAAAGCTGCACTTTTTTTTTCGTCTTACAGGAAAGATTTTGTGTCAATAAAAATGATGAGGGCAAAGCTGTGCCGTCTATACATGTTACCTCTAGAGCTCAAGGCGTACTTTGGGATTTCACAACTCTATAAATTGTGCCCAGCTGTCCAAAAAATCTTCACACATGTATTTGTAAGGTCTCCTGAAGACATGCTTCTCATAAAGCAAAGCCTTAATTAATCAGATAACCCAGGAAAATAAGTGTGGATAAAATTTGAAGGACCTGGTGTCTCATGAACATTTTCTATTTTATGTCTTTGAACAGACCAGAATTTAAGAAAAGGAAGTGTGTGCATCATGGGCCATCCTTTATAATTTTTCGACATGAAAACCAGTTTAGAAATCCTCTTACGTAATTTTCATGCCGTCCCTAAAATACACGGTGAATCCAAATGTATGCTTCTTTGGTGACCAAGCCTTCTTGTTAAAGACAATGATTAGGTAGAGCTGAATGGCAATCACTCATAAACTATTAATGTGATGATAGTGAAAATCAATATAGAGAGTCTGAATGGCCTTTCTTATTTTGAGAAGGGGGTTGAAGGAGAAAGAGGGAAATATTTTTGTCATGGATTAAAATAAAGACATTTTTCTCCTTTACACCATTCCCTTACCATTCCCCCTTCATTAGCAAAAGCGAAATAAATGCTGAAATTAATTGCAGAAGGATATAAATACTATAAATTAAATTCTTGCTGTTGTTGCTACAACACATATTGCCAGAGTAGGTTTGTGTATGTCTCTCTCAATAAATAAATTTAATCAACTGATTTATAAGAAAAAATTGCCAACTTATCTCTAAAGTTAACCCACAATATTAGATTTTCAGAAATGTCCCAAGCTCAAAGGCCTGAATTTATACCCTTTATTTACTTCTTGAGTGCAATAAAGCTACTGTGTTCAGCCTATGGGCTGCATTGTAGGTCCACAGGTCCCTTCTCCCCTGTCCTTTCTGGAAGCCAGTGCTAACTTGGGGAAACAGAGAAACTTTCTTTTGATGCCTAGCATCATTTGTACCTAAGAACCTGGGGTATAAAATGATAACTCAAATTACTGCAACTTGTACCCACCAATTAAGGAAAGCTATGGATACCAGGAGAGGCTTCATCCCTACTTCTTTCTCTGAGATTCTCTCTCTCTCTCTCTCTCTCTCACTGCTATACACTCCCTGGAAGAAAACAGCAGTTTACATAAGATTTTGATTTTTAAAATGTTCTTTTCTAGTTAAAATTCCATGAAATCCCTAAAATATTTTAAGGCACACCAGGAAACTAAGCATAACATTACCAAGATGAGTTCCAATGAGGTCATAAAGCAGTTAGCTTTCTTCGTTTAGATTTCTAAACCACCATAAATGCATAAAATATATGCCTGGATCTATCTTCCAGCTTATATTTTAAACCATCCATGAAAGAGCATATCCAGACCTTTATGAGTTTTTGGTCAATCTTTGTCGTCTGTACTTGCTCACAAATCTCTTTGCCCTAAAAGCAGGTAGATTGACCTTACTTATGAAGCATTAAGGGAACGTGGTCTTCAGCCAATCCACAGCATGGGGAGATGAGAAGCTATTCAAAATTGTCAGTGTCCTGTGTCTGGTTCTCTGATTCATGGTTTAGGTCCACAGATACAGTTGTACCAGAAACAATGACAATTTTGACAGACTCCAATATAGTTGTCTCCTGGAGTCTTCTTGGAATATCAGTTTGGGTTCTTTTCTCCAGTACAGTCCTGAGTGTCAATTCAGGTAGGGCAGCTGCCCCTTTAAGTTCATGGTTGAGAGGGTTGGGAGGTTGTTGGTTATTCACCTGATCTCTCAATAGCTGTAAATACCAGTTGAATATTTTAAACAATTTGCTCTTCAGGTCACGTGACAAATAATGTGTGACCATTAGCTTCACTTCTAATGATAGCTCAGGGAGCAAATAACTATTAAAGGTATCTCACAGATCTGCCGAAAGAGGAACAATTCTCCATCCAAATTTGAACCCAGGTTATGTGCTATAAATGGACACTTGGACGTAAAAGGTAGCTATTATTACTATCTTTTCTACAATAATATTTACAGAAAAGAATAGAATGTGAATTTCATTGCTTTGTTTGGAGGGACAAAGGTCAGAGTGTCAAATTGCAGATCTTGGGTTCTTAATAATGGGCTGTTGTGTTTAACCTCCTCAACTTCTTTTCTCCACTTATAAGAAGGAACAAAATAAAATGTTTTGTGGAAGTTTATATTGAAATGAGGTCAGGTAAACTAATGACTGCTTGGTATTTTATGACAAGTTTTATAACCTTGGAGTTGCCATAACTTTCAAACGATCATCAATAAAGTTTTATTGTGAAAGGGTCGCCATGTGTCTGAATGCTTTTGCACATAGTAAAGGCATGCTGCCCCATTGGCTTCACTCACCAGCCCCTTTTCACCCCAGCCATAAAGTCCTCTTCTTTTTTATTGGAGGTTGAAAAGTCCCGGGGTCTATTCTCTTCTATCAGGTCGGCAATGTGGGAACTACACAGAAATTATTCATCTATGATTGAATGATAGTATACAACCAACTTTTCTAAAACGAATAATAAGATCTCTGAAATTAGATTTTAAAAGATGTCTCTTAATAAAATAAATGACAGTCTGTTGGTGGGGGGAGTGTGTCTGACAACAGTTTACTACAGAAACGTGTCTGAATGCTAGATGGCGTGTATCTGTATAACCCCAGAGGGCTGCCATTAAATAATTAGGCGCTTAGGGACGGATAATGGTCTCAAAGACAAAACAACAACAAAACCACTTAAGACTCTTCTTGCGGACCATGAGATCAACGATTTAGGAGGTCCCGATTTGAGCCCTACCCTAAATTTTCCGAAAGGAGGAAGGGAAGATTGGACAGGGGCCCTTGCCAGATTGCCGCCTAACACGTTCCCAGAAACGCTCCCCCGGGGACAAACCAAGAACACCAGTGTCAGCTCTCAGGTTCATATTCAAGTTCACAAACACCAGCGCATCTTTGTGCGCTCCGAAATGCTATGTGGAAACGAAGCCGAGGATGTCCTGCGATTGAGATGAAGAGAACTAAAGATTGCATAAAACGAAGCTTGAATTGTTTACGCTCTTCAGACAGCTACTCTCCTTCAGGCGAGAGCTATGACCCGGGGAGAGAGTGCAGGAATGCTGTCAGAGCGGCGGCAAGAGAAGACGGAAGACAAAAGCTGGAAAATTGAGCGCCCACTTGTCGATACCGGAGTGAGAGAGCTTGCCCTGAGTCGGGCAGGCACCCTGGGTATGCAGGCCCTCGGTGACAAACTTTCTCGTCCCCATACAAGCAGATCCCCCACCCCTAACTATTCGCAATTTGCATGGCGCTCTCGGGGAAGGGGTTGGTGAATATCGCCCTCTCCCGGATCTCCTGAGACTCTCTCCAACGCGCTGAATACGCTCCTTCCCAGGCTCGGCGTCCCGCACTCTGAGTCGGCGCCCACTGCGCGTCACCTTCCCCTAGACCAAGGCCTCTAGAGCCCCGGATCCCGGATCTAGGCCATGAGCCGGATCTGCGGAGCAAAGAAGGCTGGAGACCCTGCTGTACCCTGCAGCTTGGCTGCGGAGAGCGCGCAGCCACAAGCGTCGTTCCTCAATGGGCGGAACGCCCCCAACCCCACTCGGCTTTGCAAAAGCGGCCTCCACCCCGCGGTCCCCTAGCCTGTCCGGGTCTGCCCCCGCCTGAGTCGGTAGCAAGCAGGAAACCCCTACGGTCTTCCAGGACTTAGGAACATCCTCCTCCGAATGCCTGAAGAGTTCGTACTTGACGTCCCTTTACAGTGTTTGGTGGCAACCGAGAGCAGAGTCTGGGTCCCCACGGCGGAGGAGATGCCGTGGGTGAATTGCCTTCTAGTTCACCCCTTCATCTCCTCCCGGTCACTAGCCAAGTCCCTACCCTGGGCGCTCCCATGGGGCACTAACAGTAGCCACAGACAACAAACAGCGTCTGGGTCATCACTGCGGGAGTGGGCCCAGGTAGAGGGCGCGCAGGTGCAGGGTCCCCAGCACCCTCGGTACGACCCGGGAGCCGCGGGCCGGGCGGCGATCCTGTGCCAGACGCTCGGATCGCCACGAGCCACAGCCCAGAGCGCGTGGGAAGCTCCGCCGTGGGAGTCCTGGCTGCGGCGTGGCAGGGGCCGACTCGCTCCACCTGGTGTTTGCGCTGAGGGAGTTCGGCTGGGGAAGGCCGGCAGCCGCGGCGCTGCGACCAGCCGTGGCGCCATCTCCCGAGGACACCTCGCAGGAAGTGCGGCTCCCCGGGCGGCCGGCATTGCGACTTCTTCGTTGTAACGCCAGTGCCCCTGTCCGCGCGACTTCCGGTAATAACGCCCCGAAATGCCTCCAGAAATGCCTGTGGTACAACTACTAGGTCAATATTCAGTGTTAGTCCTCCCTAGATACTGAAAGGAAGATCCCAGCTCTCCAGGATGAGCTACGCACACCCACACAAGCACCTGGCCCCAGTGCTCCCACCTGGGCAGGGCGCGGAAGGGAGTTTTCTGTTTTCAGGGATCTCGGAGAATCCTTACGTCCCCAAGGCTCCGACAAGAAGAATTAAGAGGAGATGACTCACAGTTGTAGGTGTGTGGGGTGTGTGTTGTGGACCCCTAAAGAAGGCTCCGGGTTGCAGTGGGGACAAGCCATCTTGAAGGGACCCTGCAGTGCTTGCTGGACTTGAACGGAGCCAACCTCTCTGCCATCACTTCCTCTCCCGCAGGGCCCAGCCGCTTTCTACACCACCACTGGAAGGGAGAAAGCTTTTCCTTTTTGTGTTAATATATACCAGCAAGGTTAGAAGGTTTTTACAATAATATTTTTTAAAAGAAATTAAGTCAGAGAGTGGGAACAAAACCTCAAATTCCTCAGAAAGAACAGTTTTCAGAGTTAGGTTTCTGATGCTAATTACAGTGGAGACCCTGAGGGGCACCCCATTCCTGAGTTCTGTTCTCTGGCTTCATCCTTAGTTTTGAGAATTTGGGCTTCTCTGTGGATGAGCACTGTTCTTCTGAATAGAAAAATAGCAGAGAAGTCTGCTTATATACTGATAGCTTCTGTAAGCCCATGTTATCAAGACCAGCTAAGGTTGGCTGTGAAGGGAGAATCTCAATGTGGGCCCCAGAAGTTGGATCCTCCCCTACCTCCCCCCTTACCTCTGGACAATCACTCTGGGTTGTATTCTTGCTGTAATACAACAGCAAGAATACAACTTGCTGGGTTGTATTCTTGCTGTGATTACCATCTTAATGCTGGCCTGGGAGGCACAGTTGCTCTTTCAAAGCTCTGCCCAAGGAGCTGTATATACTTATTTTCATTAGTGTAAAATGGCATGTCATATAGTCAACTCATATTTATTGAGAACTTGCTATGTGTCAGGCACTGTGCTACATTCTGGGGAAAAAGACAAAGAAGAAAGACATGGCCTCAAACAAGCTGGACCATTTGGTTGATAAAATAGTGCTCTCAGCTTGGGGTTCTCTGTAGGCCTGGCTGTTTCCTCCTGGCAAAGGCAGATTTTCTTTTCCATCTTCAAGGGTCCTCAAATACAATTACCCTCTTTGGAAGTCAAGGAGAAGGAGGCCACAAAGAAAGTGGATTCTCTAGCCAAGTTGAAACCTAGCTTCCAAATTCCTGAAGCTAGATGGCTAAGGACCTATCTCTTGCCTGGATGATTCACCTAATGTGATGTGGTCTTTCTTATAGCTTCAGTAAGAATAATATCAAAAGGCAGTGAAATTCTCAGCCAGAAAAAGAGGTGCCAAGAGCAGTGGCAGGCAGCTGGTATCTCAGGATACCCTACTGTAACATAGCAAACCAGCACATGTTGGTACCTGGTCAAGAGGGTGGGGCCACGTTTCTGCTTATCTCTCTACCTTTCTTCCTTCTTTCTTAGGGACAATTCCCCCATTCACACGGTGCTGTAAGCTTTGATGGTCTACTGAAAATGTTCAACAGGCCCACCTAAACAAAGATATGCAGAAGACCCTCTCTGGACCCTTCAACATGGAATTTGGAAAACTCCCGAACACCAGCCAAGAAGGAGGCCTCTGGATACCAGGCATCAGCTTTCTCTCAGAGCCCTCCCACATAGGAAGCTGGAGACTTGGGGTGGACTTTGCTCCAGCCTTCATGCCTTTAACGTTTCCCTGCCACTCTTTTCAGAGGCCTTGCTTCCTGCCTCTAAATGGAAGCCACAAACCACGAGCTCTTACAAGGTCAATAAACATAATTTCCTTTTTGAAAAGGCTGTGAGAATGAGGGAATGCTTATATCTTACATTTGTACATGTTGCAGTTTTGTAAAGCTCGTTACTTATATTATTTCATTTATTAATCTTGGCCAGCTTTGATAGTCTGCATAAAGGGAATCTGAGACACAGAGAAATAAAGTGACTTTTATCTAAAATTAAAGGTAGCAGAGTTGGTACAGCTATAGACTTTTACTTCAATAAAGCATTTGACAAAGTCTTTTCTGATAACCTTGGGGCTAATGTGGGCTGGATGATATGATGGATTGAATGGCTTATACATTCATTCTTTGAAATAGCAGTTTTTCTTTTACGCATAGTCCATGTGTCAGGAACTGGGCTCAGTACTAGAGATACAACGATGTTATAGATAAGCTATGTTCCTAAGGAACTCACAGTTGAGTGAGGGGAGAGACGTGTTAAAATACAATAGCAGTAAGGCAATAGTATAATGTCACGGAGTTAGACACAAAATGCTACGGAATGCAAGAGGACACCAAAGGCTGGTCCTCAGGCTGATGAGAGCTTGTTGGCATGGTCTCCTATTTGTAGAAAACATGACATTAGAAAGGATAAGAAATTTGAAAAAGAACACAATCAGTATACAAAAACACCTTAATAGGCAGGAATAATTGACTATAAAGAAAACTAATCAGTATATTGGTAAATATAAAATTCTACACTCAGACACAAAATAATTGAACCAATGTTGGAAGATACAGTCAGGGATGGCAGCATAGGTAAACTGAAGGCTTATAGTAGACTGCAAGCTCAGCATGAGCCTAGAATATTTATGTTCTTAGTTTGTGCTAACAGAGGTGGAGTATTCAGCATAAGGGTGATTATTCTTCTGCATTGGGGTGGGAACATGTCCCATTTTGGGTCCCCATACGTTAAGAGAGGGGTTAACAACGGGTGTGCATGCACAAAGGGAAGCAACCAAAATGATGAAGGACCCTAAACTGAGTCATAGCAATGGCTTATGGAACTGGAGTTGTTGATAGAGACTAGAAGACTCAGAAAGTATGGCATAGCTGTCCTCAGATATCTGAAGGTCTCTCATGTAAAAAAGATGTTGAACTTACACTGTCAGAGGAGCACAGCAAAAGCTTTCTCAGTTTGCAATCCAGAGATTGATGGAGGAAAGTCATCTGCTATGAGCTTGATTGTCCTTTCCTGGTAGATTCAAATCTCCACAAATGCTGACACTAATATCTGTCTTGTTCACTCTCTAACTTCAGTATTTTGCTCATAGAAGGCAGTCAATGAAATTTTGATGTAGGGATGAATCAGCAAATTATTCCATATGGCTCCAAAGGACAGAACTAAGACTCAAAGGCAAAAGTGCAGAGTTGGATGACAAATGAAGCCAATTAATTTGGCTATTAATTGGGATTATTGATGTAAGTAATGATACATGAGTTATATTTTTAATTTCAACCATCATTTACCTGTTTGGCAAGAAACTTTTATTATCCTTAAACTTTTTCTTCCAGAAAGAATGTTAACTAAAGAGGTAGATAGTCCTTAATGGCACTTGGGTGGCATTTCGGTTCCATGAGAATGGTAGGACACACCATACATACATTCTTCTTGAGAATGGGAGGAACATGGGGAGGGGCTAGGTCAGATATTATGTGATTTTAGCTGCAATTCAGACATGTTAAGTTGTGATTGCCAGAGTATCTATGTTATTTAGGGAAAATGTTTAGGTTTTGTTTTGCTCTTTGCTAATTCAGTGGGATTTGAACTTTTTCAAAGGGACCACTTGCATGCTGTGTAAAGAAGATGGTGATAAACCCTGGTTGTAGAACCCTGGAACCCCTGAGTAGCCCTAGGATTCTGGAGAGCTCAGTCCCTACTTGACCCCAGATGTAATGGCCACATGCCCTGACCAAGCCACAGTATAAAATTAGTTTGTGTGAAATGGTGATGTCGAGCTCTTATCAAAGCCCCAACTATTGATTTTTTACTTATTAGTTATACTTTGATGCTTTCTGTCTAGTGATTGCATTCAGAGTTTTAGTAAGCAGTATCTCCCTTAAACTATGTGGCAGTTGGTCAGCACATATTGGAGGCTTGCTGGTTCTTACAGCTCATGAAGAAAAATAAAAGTTAATGAGAACTGTCACTCAGTTGCCAAAGGATGCCAAACCTTGGCCTTTAGAATACTCACTTAATTTCTCCATCGTACCAATGTCAGGAGAGGTACCACACATCAGCTCCTCCTCTGCCTGTTCCCTACAGCAGTAGCACTGTCCTTTTTATGGAATGTTTGAAAGCATTTGTGGATTAATATTGGAAGCAAGGAAGAGAAAGGAATGATATCATTAGTGCCACCTTGCTGAGGAGGAGATAATAGTGTTGCCGTCCTCTCCCTCCCTTCCCCCCAGGCATGGAATTAGTTATCTGAACAGTTGTTTAAATGATGCATATAACTATCTTAATGGGAAGGCATACAAGTAATAATAATAAAGCTAATGTTTATTATGTTCTTTGTACCAGGCATTGTGCTAAGCACATGACATCTCTTATCTTACCTCATCCTCACAATAATGTTATGAGAGAGGGGTTATTATGAGTCTCATTCTATAGATGAAGAAACTCCAATGCAGGAAAGTTAAGTAACTTGCCTGAGGTCACATGGGTATTATGTGGTGAACTCATAATCCAGAGCATCTTCATTTCCAGGTAATAATATATTATATTATCATATTTCTTATTCTAGTCTGATCATGGAGGAATGGAAACCAAAGGAATGCAACTTGTTTTTTAGCCATCACTATTTTTATTTAAAAAATCTATTGTCAAAAGGCATTTTTGCATAGTAGAGTTCATATTTTATTTCAATTGGTTTCAGTTATTAATACTTACATTTCTTGGTGATCCAGCTAACGTGAGAAACCACATTCTATAGAACTTAGCCCAGAAATTGTTGGACATAGTCAAATAATATCCAGGTTAATCATGTTTTATATCTACTTCCTTTAAAGTAGATTCTGTCTAGGCCATTATTATAGAGTTTGAAAGATTGGAAGACAGCCAAATTGCTTTCCTAATTATCTTCCAAATTCTAAAAATAGTACCTATGCCTTGTTAATAATAATAATAATAGTTAGCATTTTTTTTTTTTGAGATAGAGTCTCACTCTGTTGGCCGGGGTAGTGTGCTGTGGTGTCAGCCTAGCTCACAGCAACCTCAAACTCCTGAGCTCAAGCGATCCTCCTCCCTCAGCCTCCCGAGTAGCTGGGACTACAGGCATGTGCCACCATGCCCGGCTAATTTTTTCTATATATTTTTAGTTGGCCAATTAATTTCTTTCTATTTGTAGTAGAGACTGGGGTCTTGCTCTTGCTCAGGCTGGTCTTGAACTCCTGACCTAGAGCCATCCACCCATCTCAGCCTCCCAGAGTGCTAGGATTATAGACGTGAGCCACCGCGCCCAGCCTTTAGCATTCTTAACTCAGCAGGTTAATCTCTATTTAAGGCTTCTTTCCCCTTTGGTTTTTGCCAAAATATCAATAAATAAAACACATATGTTAAAAAGAAAACCTGCTAAGAAAAGAACAAGTCACTTCCACTTCTACTGTGAATAAAATTTTCCCGAGAGGGAAAAATCCTTTTAAATTTTTAGTTTCAAATGATCTCTGTCAAACAGGAGAGAAGAAAAGTGATACCTGTACTTACTGTCGTTGGATCCCATGCTTATGAGGTCATCAGAATCAACATTGTGAACTATGGCTGCTTTGTATCCTGCTCTCTGTGCATTTAATACCTGCAAATTAAAAGTGAGTCATGGCATGAGGAAGACTGTGTTTTGCCATAATGTCCCTCAACTTCAATAAATAAAAATCAGCAAGTTTATATTATATATCTAGGACTAGATTATGTACATATATAAGAATAAATCTCAGGTGTGTTCTTGAAATAGATGGATGTTATACAATTGATTACCAAGGACTTGTTCAGATATCTTCTTGGCTTCATTCATGGCATTAAGTTAAATCAGAAGCAAATAAGGGATAGGGATACAGGAGAAAGGAAAGAGAGAAAAGGAAGGGAGGAAGAAAACCCAAAGCAATAAACATGTCTATATCTAAAGAGGTAGAGACTTGCTTTGATCTGGCTTAGGGGTCATCAGACCTTGGCCATTCAAATCCATCCCACCTCCGCTACTTATTAGTGGAATAAACTTGAGAAAATTACTTCTTTTTTAATCCTCAGTTCCCTAAACTTGAAAATGGGAACATTTTTCTCACATGTAAAAAAAAAAATTAAAAATGCTTAATATCATGCCTAATGGTACAAATGAGTAGAATAAAAGCAATTCATATTAGCTTGATCATCGACAACGTTCTTTTTTGTTTTGTTTTTTTGAGACAGAGTCTTACTCTGCTGCCTGGGCTAGAGTGCTGTGGCATCAGCCTATCTCACAGCAACCTCAAACTCCTGGGCTCAAGCGATCCTTCTGCCTCAGCCTCCCAAGTAGCTGGGACTACAGGCATGCATCACCATGCCTGGCTAATTTTTTACATATATTTTTAGTAGAGACAGGGTCTCGCTCTTGCTCAGGCTGGTCTCGAACTCCTTGAGCTCAAACAATCTGCCCGCCTCGACCTCCCAGAGATCAACAATGTTCTTAAAATTCCTTTCTAAAACTTTGAAAATAATTAAAAACACCTGCAGTTTGAAGTTGCTTGCTTACTTTGATTCTATTTAGCTATCTATCTATCTTTCCTAAAGTTGGCCTCCAAAATAGTAACTTCTGCACCATAATATGCTGGATGTGTGGCAGAATTTTCTTACATGAAAGATTTGAAAAGTATTCAAATGCTATCACACCTCACTTTAAAAATAACAATCTGTTATAAATAAAAATAAAACCAGATCTAAACTGCTTATTGTATGTCTTTAAATCATTAGTAAAAATGAAGTATCAGATCATTATTTGCATATTGGTTAAATAAAATGAAATTTGGGTAGGCAAGCATATATATATAGTTTTGCATGCTTAAATACATTTGAATATTTTTGAATATATATGTGTTAAAACATAGCTTCGAATACTTGAAATACTTTTGAATATATAGTTTTGGATACTAAACATGGTAAGAAACTCTTAGAATACATTACCTTATGATCATTGCATATATATGTCTCTCAAAGTGTTTCTTTAATACTTATCCTTTTAAGAAACAGGAAAATTAATCTTTTAAAAGAATTTCCAGGTCTAATATTGGCTCTTTTTTAGTTAACAGCATTATAATGATTCAATACTTGGCATGATTCAATAAAAATAAAACCTGAGTCAAGTTCTAAAGAGTCCGGAAAAGCCCAAAGAGTCAAGTTCCCAAGAGTAAAGGGGATGACCAATTATTCAGACACACTTGGGATCTGAAAGCTAGGTAAGAGAAATGAGGCCCATGTATTGAACCCCACTCAGGGAAGTTGGCACTGTACAGAAAAAAATTCTCTTCTATATTACCCTTGACTTCTCTAAAACTACCTCACCAATGCAAGTTGGATTTCTGAAAGAAACAAGAGTGTGAATAAATTAGAATAATTTTACCCTATTACTGAAAAAAATTAAATCTGTATGAGTGCCTCAATGAATTAATATTTTGTTCATCTTTACAGCCTCAATGAAATAGTCTGACATAGAACAGGGCAGGCATTTACTAAATATTACTTAAGTTAAATATATAAAATATGTGCTTAAATTAATAGCTCACATTATAACATTATAAATATAAGAGATAAAATTAGGCAGAAAAAGATTTTTTTTAAACTAACTAAAGTAATATAAATAGTTCATTGACACAGGACCTATTACTATAATGTTGGGAATAATGGCAAAAAATTAACCAGCCAACAAAACTGTGACTAGGAATATTTTGCAGTTTTGCAAAGAAAGGTCAATAATCAAGAAAGTCAGTTTACTATTTTTGCATGTGAATGCGTGTTTTACTTTTAGGTGGATTTTGTTACCCAACTAAAATTGAGAAAATGCCAGTCCCCACAGCCTCTTCCCCATAAATATCACTGCTTTCCAGAAGGAAGAAAATCTCTTAAGAAGGATATTATACTAAACTTTATTTCTTACTTCTTACATATATTAACTTACTGTTTATTCATTATATTACCATGGCAGCACAGACTTCCTTTGGCTTTTATTTAAACAAAAGTATATTTGGTTGGGGTTATTATTAATTTATCTGATACTTTAATGATCATTTAAACTGTTCCTAAAAGCTAACCAAGTAACTGAGGAGAAACGTCTCTTTCCACATCCAAAAGCAACTGTTGCCAAAGATAGGATTTAAGAAATATAAAATGAGATCAATATCAAAAATTTTTTCCTGCTAATATAAAACTTGTTTTGAACTTCTTTTTAAAGCCAACTAATTCACATAGTCATTGAAATTACAATTTAACTTTTTTCCCCTGCAGAAATATATACATGAACAAAGATACAACATTTAGAATATAGAGAAAGGTAATCTCAGGAACTATAATAGAGTAAAAACTAGTTCAATTCAACAAATATTTGCTGGCCAGGTGGTGGCTCACACCTGTAATTCTAGCACTTTGGGAGGGCAAGGCAGGAGGATCACTTGAAGTCAGGAGTTCAAGGCCAACCTGAGAAAGAGCAAGACCCCATCTCTACAAAATAGAAAAACTAGCCAGGCACAGTGGTGTGTGCCTATAGTCCCAGC
The DNA here is from genome assembly GCA_963574885.1 of Lepilemur ruficaudatus. Taxonomy (NCBI): domain Eukaryota; kingdom Metazoa; phylum Chordata; class Mammalia; order Primates; family Lepilemuridae; genus Lepilemur; species Lepilemur ruficaudatus. The sequence goes on from CAUYRT010037644.1 coordinate 79,752, forward strand.
TACTTGGGAATCTGAGTCAGGAGGATTACTAGAACCCAGGAGTTTGAGGTTGCAGTGAGCTATGATGATGCCACTGAACTATATCCCAGGCATAAGAGTGAGACCCTGTCTCCATTAAAAAAAAAAAATTATATATATATAATACATATATATATATATATATATATTTGTTGAGTTTACATAATGAGTAAGATACTGAGTGCTGGGTACAATGCAGAACTCAAAGGTGAAGCAGAAACAGTCACTATCCCTGAGGAAATCTCAATACTCATGGATATCCAAACAGATCAGGTGCTTTCTTGCCCCTGTCTATTTGCTCATACTCTTATCTCTTCTGGAACAGGCTTTGTCTTTTGAATGCCTATCAGGCCTTCAAATTCCATCATCTCCATGAAGCCTGCCTTGTCCCATGCTCTGTTCCACATGCTGTCACCAAGTACCCACATTAACTGCTCCCTGCTTAGAGCATTTATATCTATTTATATTTTCCTTTAAGATCTCATATAGTGCCTTATACTAATGCATACATGTACTATCCCATTTCCAAACTGGCCTTCAGGAAGTCCTTGGATCTCCTGCAGTTGTTTATGTAAAAACTTTTCTGGTAAGAAGAGAAAAAGGAATCAACAATTTTGCAAGATGCTTTTTCACTCCCAAGTCATTAAGAGCTATCAAAATAAATGAATGAATTTATAATAATCTACTATGTATGCAAGTAAGTCTAGCCATTAGGTTCTTAAACCAGTATTAAGCAACTGAGAAGTATATTTCACACATCCAAAATCTACTTGTTTCCATATATACAATATAAAATTATGTCAACATCAAAAGCTGTTTTCTGCTAATATAATAAAACTTCTAAAATAGAAAATAGGAAACTACTAAAATGGAGAGGAATTCTGTAAGTGTGAACTCCAAAAAATAGAAGCATGTTTTCAAAAATTTAACAAATACGATGGCTGCCCCAAGGTTTTTGTTGTTGCTTTTATTGATTTCTAAAATAAAGAAATGAAATTAAATCAAGGAACACATTCACATATGGACCAACAGGCTTAAGAATACAAACAAGGAACACATATCTATGTTTATGAACTGTAAAACTCAAGTGTCAGTCAAATTAAATTACGTTTTCAACTAAGCAGCAGCTGGTAGTTTTAAGAACACATGAGGCAGAAATAAAACTTAAATTATTTCATAAGCATGTGTAAGGTTTCACATTCATAAAATGCAACCTCAAACACATGGTGTTGGATTGAAGCAAAGAACTTAAAGAATCATGAAAAAAAAACATGTACATTGAACAAACCTAAAACCAAAACATCCATCAAAACTAAAAACTGCCATTAAAAAGCCTTCTGAACTGTATTGCCAATCTGCCTTTTTAAGGAGACTGATCAGAGCTATTAGTTCTAATTATGGTAAATACAATGAATATTTTACATCTAATCCACAAATTAGATGCAACTAAATGACATAGAACAGGTGGCATCTAACCAAGAGTTTTAAGGAAATACAGAACTGCTAGCTTGTTATTAAAAATAGCCAGCATGTCTGAAGATAGTAGAAGAGTCTTCAATAAGACAGGCTCTAAAAGGAACCCTTGGAATGGCACAATATTTCATTTTATTTCCAAACTGGGCAAACTGATAACACTGACACTAATAAAACATGCCTTATAAGAAGAAAGAAGTGATTGTGCTGCCAAAATGATCATGAATAGAGATCTTTTAAAGAACACATAGGCATGAGAAGTTGGGGAAACTATTGGTAGAATATATATAACAAGGCTCCAGATCAAAGCCTGTATGAATAAAAGAAACTTTTTTATGCTAGTGCTTTTTATATATTACCCCAATACTCAACATAACTCTACAATGTAGAAATTCTTTTCTATTTGATTATTTTCAGAAATAATCTTGCTCTGCCATCCAAGCTAGAGTGTAGTGGTGTGATCATAGCTCACTGCAACCTTGAACTCCTGGGCTCACGCGATCCTCCAACCTTGGCCTCCCAAGGTTGGGAGGCCAAACTCTGGCCTCCTCTAGTGAGATCAAACTCTGATCTCACTAGCCCAGGCTAGTCTCAAACTCCTAGCCTCAAGCAATCCTCCTGCCGTGGCCTCCCAAAGTGCTAGAATTACAAGTGTGAGTCACTGCACTAGGTTCTTTTCTATAATTTAGAATATGAGGAAAAATGGGTAAATTAAACTACCCTAAGGTCACACTTAAGCAGAGGTGAGATCTTAACACTACTGTTTGCAGTCAGACAGAGAAGCATGGGGTTTCCCAGTGGATCAGGATGAGGCCAAGGATTACTAATCGTATGTTACATCTTCCAAATGTCTGGGAAGAGGAAGTGAACATCAGATGTTTTCTACTCCCAGTAATGAAGTTATAGTTTTGGCTTTGGGATTGCCTGGACCATAGCCCAGTAGAGCAATGCAGAACACAGCAATCTCACTAAATTGTGACCACAAAGATCTGAGTTCAAGAAACCTGAGTTGGCTCAAATTAGGATTTGCAGGTTAGAGTACTACGGAAGAGAGAGCTATGCAGAGAAATTACTTCAGAAATGTGTGTGGGGCCAGGCGCAGTAGCTCACGTCTGTAATCCTAGCACTCTGGGAGGCTGAGGTGGGCGGATCTCTCGAGCTTAGGAGTTCGAGTTCGAGACCAGCCTGAGCAAGAGTGAGACCCCATCTAAAAAAAAAAAAAAAAGAAAAAAGAAATGTGCATGGGGTCCACATGGGTCTTTGGCTAAATACAAAGAGGGTGTGTGAATACAGTGAGACTCTATGAGACTGGACAAATAACCTCACTAGGGAAAAACCAATTATGGGAAGCTTAAGACAATTCCTAGAGCTCAAAAAAGGTCAGGAGAAGTTCAAGTTCTGACCATCCAGTGAGAAGAGACTTCCTTGAAAATCCAAAGCATTCAGAGAACATCCTAGAAGGGTCATATCTTATTAGTAGAGCTAAAATAGTATTGATAAAGGTTACTCTTGATCAACTTAACAAACTTTAAAAACAAGCCTCAAGAGGACCAAGCTCACCTGTAAGTAACTTAACTGCCAGCTAAAACAACAAAACCCAGACATACAATAACATAAGACAATGTCTATTATCCAATCAAAGGTTACTAGACATGCAAAGAAGCAAGAAAATGTGACCCATAATCAGCAGGAAAATCAGTCAACAGAAACAGACCCAGAAATGACATGGATATAGAATTAGCAGGTCACAATTTTAAGACAGCAATTATAAATTATATTATAATAATAATGCATTTATATATAATATAAATATACATAAAATTATAAATTTAGTCCAAGGATTTGAATGAAAATATTAACATAATGCTCAGAGAAATGAAAGACACATACACATACTTTAAAAGATTCATGAAACTTCTAGAGAAAAAAATATACAATATGAAAAGTCACTGGATGAGCTTAAAAGAAAATTAGATATTGTAGAAGAAAAGCTCAGTGACTCTGAAGACAAAGCAATAGAAACTATTAAACTGAAACACAAAAGTAAAAAAAGTGGGAGAAAAAGGATTAAGAGCTACTGTAGATTAAAGGAGATATGATAATTAAACTCAACATGTGATCCAAGATTAGATCCTGAAGTGGTTAAAAACAAAACAGCTATCAGGGATATTTTAGAGATAATTAATAAGCTTAAGTATGTGCTATATATTATTAGATAATAATATTTATCAACATTAAATTTCCTAAATGTAGTAACTATTGTGGATCTGTAGGAGAATGCTACTACTCTAGGAGAGAGAGTTAATAAGACACAAAATATGGGGATTATTTTAAAATAGTTAAGAAAAAAACACTTGGGAGTTATTACAATGGACTAACTTTAGCAAGATGCCTACATTTTCATTTTTGTTATAAACCACAAGCTTATGTCTTAAACATATTATTTTTTTAATATCCAGCCAGGTACTGTGACAACCTGATACACTTTAATTAGGCCAGCTTCACATAATTAACATTAAATAATTTTCAACTACCATGGTTCATTAATAAAATTATATAAATACAAACTAATTTCACCATGCTCTCAAAAAGATAATAAAGCTGCACTTAATAAAGATAAGTGGAAAGCACAATACTAATTTGTCAAAATTTATATTTTAGAGTCTTATAAAAATTAACAGATTTTTTGATGCTTCTTGGTATAGACATTAATTACGAGAAAACTAAACCTGTTCAAACCCTGAAAAACAGAGATCTGATAAAATAAAACTTAGGGCATTTTGAGTGCCAAACTTTATGTTCCTTAAGAAAAAGAACAATCTTGTTTATCTGTGTACATCTCAAGCCTAGAAGAGTATCTCTCACATAAACAGTTGTTTAAACTAAACCTCCATTAAGGTAATATCCAGCAATATATAAGCCTCAAATCTGAAATTTCCTCAAATCTGTTTCTTAGTTCCCCTCCCAAAGAACACACAAAAAGTTTTACTTTAGTCATCATGGATAAAAATTTTCCTAATATATGTTGCATTTTCCCCACTTTTTAAAGTAAAGGGCATCGAATATGATTTGACGTTTTCCAGTTACTCGGGGATCATCATGAACATGCTTCAACAGCCTGTAGCTGGTTTTTCTCCTTAATGTTAAGTGTCAAAGATTACTTCCCCTTTCTCTCTCTATTTACTACTAGTAGACTACTAAATAGTCCCTCCCCTTATGTTTTTTCCATAATAGAGAAACAAAGAACTAAACCTGATAACAATTCTGTTCTTTAAAAAAATTAAGTGCATAAGAATTCTGAGGAACAATTATCATAAAAAGTACATAGTTTTAACAATGAAGCTTTGTGACATTTATAATGGTGGTACAAAGGCATGTTTCCTTCTCTTACCTGAGGTTATGTTCTGAGAGCGTTGACCTTTTGCTAACTGGCATATTACCACTGTACATGTTTACTTAAGCTTAGAGGTCAGTTGAATTTACTTATTTCATTAGAAAATATTTTTAGTAGGGCTAGTAAAATTTTCTGTGTTGTATGAAAAGCCATACTTATTTGTTTCAAGTACAGTATACCAGAAAACAGAAGCCAAAATGTTTGGAACTTAAAAAATTAATATTGTGTTCCAATGGCATCATTTTAAAGTCAATCTGTGTTATATGGGCATAATTTAAATTAAAATTACAAATAAAAAACATTTTTTTAATTTAGAACTGCTTGGGCAAAAGCATACTACTGAGTGTCCCTGCCAACTTACACTGCTACAAAGAAAAGGTTGGCCTAAATTAGTATTTTTCCAACTAATCATGACCCAATTAATGGGTCATGACCCATTAATTACTAGGTAGAAAAATCGTTTAGTGAACCCAAGTGAATTTTGTTTTTTTAAATGAAAAGGAATTTCATATACCAAAGTATTACGTATAGGTAGTATAGGTAAGTACTGTTCCACGAAACTTTATTGCAGGGCTGTGTGTCATACACATACTGGGGCACGAGTAAAAATAAATTTCTTACTGTGAGTTGCAGTCAAAAAAGTTTGAAACCCACTCATATAGATCTTAATGTTCTGTAGGTTGTCTGTAATCAGAAAAGAGACTGATGCCTTTCCATATATTGTAACAATCGTATTCTGCAACATACCATTACAAAACCAAAGTCATTAGCTTACAAATTTTGAATATGGCTATTTCTAATAAAGTGTAACATTGTGTCTGGCATATCATTAGTACTAAAATAAAATGAATAAAACAAAAATCCAATGGATTTAGCAAAATTAAATTAAATTAAAATAATCTTTATGTACGGCTATTTCTGATGCTTGCTATTAGCTTGAAATAAAGCTGCTTTTAAAAAAGGCTTTACTTTGTAATGAACTACATCAGTTAACATGAACTATATTAATTAAAACCTGACTAAATATTTAATTGTCAATTGCAATTTAAGTCTTAAAAAGGTATTCATAAAATATTCTATAGTTGCCTATATGTATTAAATTTTATATTAAAATGAAGGATCTAATCTAAGTTTATATTTTTTGGATACTGACAGGATTCATATTCCAATCAAATCTTAATTATTTCTCATCCTAACACAGCAGAGGTGCCATTTCAGCCCATTTACCACTGAAAAGAAAGCTTTTGAAACAACTTTTTGTGCAAAATAATAACTCTGTAATTGTTACCAGCCTACTAGGAATTTCGTAAGTATTGACAGGGACTCTCATTGCACTTAAAATATAACTGTGATGGAACAATTACAATGAGAATTTTGACGCTCAGCGCCACCCAGTGACAGATCTTTGCATACACTCCTTTACTGTCCATTGTTTCTGGTGTTCTAGGCACTGTACTGAAAGCTCAGTACGTAAGACCTACATAAAATATAAACTCTACTTCCAAGAAGCTGAAGTCAGAAAAGCCATACCTGTGGGTTTTTTAAGCTAAGATCAAGCCAGAGGAAAAGAAAGTATTATTAGGGAGCAAAAAGAAAGAATCTATAGTAAAGAAATAGAATATCTGGAGTTTGTTCTGGCCTTAAAAAGAAACTTTCCCATCACAAGCTTTTTCAAACACAGGATAAAAAATGAGTAGCTTTAATAAGCAATCACTTTATGGTACACTTAACATCACTTTATTTAAAACATTTGCAACCAATATAGAAATAGTCAAACTAGGAAGCAACTAGGACCAGATACTGACAGCAGTTTAACATGATCTGTAGATGGAATAAAATCTAAAAGAATTACCTAATAATGCCTTTAATGCAGTCTGATTAAAAAGTAACAGGGCTCTCTTAATATAAGTAGTATGTACACAGATATTCATTTTACTATTATTTAAACAGCACACATATACCTTATGGATACTTTCACTGTATATGCTGTGTTTCAAAACACAAAAAGATAAAATGTCAAAACAAAAAAGAAAACACAGCATAACACAGGTACTGGGTGGTTTTGGAGCTTGGCCTCTTCTGACTCCCTAGCTATACATTCAGTTTTGGCGATTCTAGCAGTGTGAGACAACTGAAACTTCACTTTTAATGTCCAACCAACATTTATGTGGACCTCTATGGATCCCCTGAAGAAAACGTAATCTAACTCTGCTTCTAAATCTTTCCAAACGCCAAGGGAAAAAATTCTCTGGAAAACTGATTTTCTTTTCTTTCAGAATTGCCAGCACAAACCATCAGCCCAGGCACAAAATACCTTTTCTCCTCATTCTGATGTCTAATGGAAAAGTATTTTCTCTATAAGGGAAGAAAATGAAATAAAGAAATAAATGGGAGACTTAGAGTATAGAGATATTTCTCAAAACCTAGCTATGATCTTTTTCAGTCTAAAAAAGTAAAAGGAAATTTAGTAGATCCTCTTTCCCAAGTGATCAAAGCAATGAAGATGAGAATGGAGTAATAGACAGAAGATTGAGATATGACTGTAAGTACTGTTAATTTTATCTATTGGAGAAAAATTCCTAAGAATTTTATGGTAGGGAATAATCAATTGTTGAAATAAGATCCAGAACCATGACAAGCAACCCTGTCAACGTTTTATTCTATTCCAATACTGTTCTTTCCCGTACGTGATTGTGGGATCACTACAGGTCATACTGGGTAGAGTTCCCCCTCAGAAGACAGTACTAGGCTCTTATGACATTTTTACTCTCATTGAGAGTTCAGTGATATAAGATATCTTTCTTTCTTTAAATCCCATCTTTTCTCCTTACCTAGATGTTCTTCATTTACAGTAGATCTAAGTAATACGAATGTCTTGATTTTAATACATTTTATTGGTTGAGCTCAAAATAAAAGCAGTTAAGTCTCATGAAGAGTATACGGTCTAGAATTCTGACGTCTATGATGAAATGATACCCATGTAAAAATTTTGAAGCAAAAGAAGTGTGTGGAAGAGATATATAAAGAAAGTTGCTAGCATCATATGGCTTTATTAGGTTAGGGTAAGTACACGTAATTTAATATTTTTCATATCTTTTTCTTTCATTGAATATTACTTTCCTAGTAAGAGGGAATTTTGCTTTGTTATTTTAATACTGAATAAATTTGTGTATAAAGGAACTTAATCGTTAAAATGCAGGTATGAGAGGAGCTTCAAGATGGCTAATTATATGTATCTGGTACTTGCCTCTTCCAAGGAGAGAAAGAAAAATACCAAGTAGATAATCACACTTCAAATAGATTATCTAAGAGAGAAAACTGGAATGTAACAAAGCGACAGGAAACACCAAATGCAAGGAATCACAAGGAAAGAGAGAATCTGTTCAGCCACAATCAGCTGGGAGTATGGAGCAGCTTCCTAATGTGGGAAAAAGATAAGTGAGAGAATCCCAGTGGTCCAGATTCCCCCACAGACATCTAAAAGCCTAATCATGGAAAGACCCTCAACTCTTGTGGGCCCTGAAATTAACACAGAGAGCTGCCTGGAGATTATACGAAGGCCTTGCTCCAGAGAGAGAGCTTACATTGGACCCCATAAACCCCTGAGTTCTAGGCAGTTGCATCATGGTACCATTTTGAGAGCACAGCCCCCACCTGACCAGACTGAGTCTTGCCCTGCCAACAGACTGAGGTGGGAGTCACAGGCAACAATATTCCACTGCCCCCAACCACCGCTGCTAGGGCCTGCTGTGGGGCAAGATGTGAACAAAGCCCAAGCTCTTCAACTGCCTGCCTAAGGCTGCTCCCAGGTAAAGCAACCTCACCTTCTCCAGTAGCAGGGTCACAGCGCAGCTGCTGCTGCCCCAACCTGAGCATTCTGCCAGCCTAAGAATCACCCAGCCCCTGCCTACTACAGCTACCATCCACACACACGACTCAGTACCTAAGCAGACTCTCTCCACCACTGGTGGCACCCGAGCACTCCTCTCAGGGTCTCAGGTTAGGCCCAATCAACCTGCTGCTACCATCACAGCTGGCACTCACCTGTACATGCCTCCTGCAGGTCTAGGGAACAATAAGTCCAACCCATCACATCACAGCCATGGCTAATACCAGTATGGACTGCTTGGGTCCCAGAAGATTGTTCCAACACTGCTATAGCTATCACCCATGGCCATCCCTATTGCCCATGGGCTTGAGAACCTGTCTAACTGCCCAATACACCTGAGCAAGCCACCTGGAGGCCCAAGAATCAGCCTGCCTAGATCTGCAAACACTGCTCCCAGCATATACTATCCTGAGGCCCAAGGACAGGCACACTTAGCCCACCACAGTGACAATGGGGATCTGGAGGCTGGGGTCCGGTGTCCCAGTTGCCAGGAAAACTTCACCATGACCTTCACTAACAATTGTACCCTAAGCCACCAAGGAAATCACAGATACCACTGACGTGTTATTTACAGCCAAAGAAATCATATAGCGACTATAGTACTGCATGCACCCAGAATCAAAAGTGCCCTACCCAACCCATAGCATAGATACAGGTTCAGAAAAAAACTCCTCCCCTACAAAAGTGAATTCAAAATATTGGAAGTGACTGTTGCATCAGATGTGCAAAATTCAACAGAAGCACACGGGAAAAACGAAAAAGCAGGGAAATATGACCCTTCCAAGGGAGCATAATAATTCTCCAACAACAGATCCCATCAATTAGAAATTTACAAAATCCGGGAAAAAAATTCAAAACAATGATATTAAAGAAGCTCAGTGAGATACAACATAATTCATAAAAAACAATACAAAGAAATGAGAAAGACAATTCAGGATATGAATGAGAAATTTACTAAAGAGATAGATATCATTAAAAAAAGAACCAAACAAAAATTCTGTAACTGAAGAATTAAGTGAATGAAATACAAAATATATCTGAAAGCCTTGACAACAGACTAGATCAAGCAGAAGAATGAATTTCAGAACTTGAGGTCTTTTGAAATAATCCAGTCAGACAAAAACAAAGAAAAATAAGAATTTAAAAAATGAACACAGCCTATATGACATATGGCACACTATGAAGCAACCAAATAAATGAATTTTCGGTGTCCCAGAAGGCAAAGAGAAAATGAAAGGGATCGAAAACCTACTTAATGAAATAACAACTGAGAACTTCCTAAATCTAGTGAGAGATTTAGAAATCCAAATATAGGAGGCTCAAAGATCCTCAAATAGACACAATTCAAAAATGTCTTCTCAGAGAGAGGCCAGGCAGAATTAAGAAGGTAAAAATTTTTAAAAAGGTCTTCTCAACAGCACATTATAGTCAAACCATCAGAACTCAAAGAAAAAGAGAAAATTCTTTAAAAAAAAAAAAAAAAACAAGGGAAAAGCATCTAGTTATCTATAAAGAAATGGCCAGCAGACTAACAGTGGATTTCTCAGCAGAAAACTTACAGGCCAGGATAGAATGGGATGATATATTCAAAGTACTAAAAGGAAAAAAAAAGACTTCTAACCAAGGATACAATACCTAGAGAAATTATCCTTCATAAATGAAGGAGAAATAGTCTTTCCCAGACAAGCAAAATCTGAGGAAATTCATCACCACTACACCATCTGTATCCAACAATAGGGCTGCCTCAAAAGTAGCCAGATCAGAAGACAGATCATCTAGACAGAAAACTAACAAAGAAACATTGGATTTAAATGTTGCTAATACAGAATTCCAGCAAAACACAATGATAAACAATAAGAGAAAATGAAAGGAACAAAGGATATACAAAACAATCAGAAATGAATAAATAAAATGACAGACAGCCCTCACATATTAATAATAACCTCAAAAGTAAGGATTAATCCTTCCACTTAAAAGATATAGGCTGGCTGGATGGAAAAAAAAAGACAAAAACCACATCCCAACTATATGCTGCCTACAAGAAACTCATGTCATCTGTAAAAACACATACAGACTGAAAATAAAGGGGTGGAAAAAGATATTCCATGCAAATGGAAACCAAAAGCAAGCAGCAGTAGCTAGCTATATTTATATCAGATAAAATAGACATTAAATCATAGAGAGTAAGTCAAAAACAGTAAAAAGAGACAAAGAAGGTCATTGTACGATGATAAAGGATCAATTCAGCAAGAGGATATAACATTTCTAAATATATATGCACCCAACACCAAAGCACTCAACTACATAAAGCAAATATTAGATCTCAGGGAGAGACAGACTCTAGTAAAAAAAAAAATAGTTGGCAACTTCAACACCCTACTCTCAGCATTAGATTATCTAGACAGAAAATTAACAAAGAAACATTGTATTCAAACAGCACATTAGACCAAATGGACCTAATAGATATTTACAGAACATTTCATCCAACAGCCACATAACACACCTTCTTCTCATCAGCACAAGGAACATTCCTCAGGATAGACCATATGTTAGGACACAAAACAAGTCTTAACAAATTTCTAAAACTCAAATTCATTTCAAGTATCTTCTCAGACCACAATGGAATAAAACTAGAAATCAAAAGGGACTGTGGAAACTATACGAATACCTGTGAATTAAACAACATGCTCCTAAAAGACCATTGGATCAAGGAAGAAATCAAGGAGGAAATCAAAAAATTTCTTGAAACAAACAAAAATCTAAACACAACACAACAAAACTCATGGGATATAGAAAAGCGGTGCTAAGAGGGAATTTTATGGCAATAAATGTCTACACCTCTTGTATTTTCCTGGATAGAGCTGGAACCCATTCTACTAAGTGAAGTATCCCAAGAATGGAAAAATGAGCACCACATGTACTCACCAGCAAATTGGTTTCACTGATCAACACCTAAGTGCACATATAGAAACAACATTTATCGGGCGTCGGGCAGATGGGAGGGGGGAAGAGGGGATGGGTATATACATACATAATGAGTGCGATGCGCACCGTCTGGGGGGCAAGGAGGGGAAAGGCAACACACGTAACCTAAACATTTGTACCCCCATAATATGCTGGAAAAAACATATGCTTTCTTTTCTGTTAAAAAAAAAGTAGAGGAATTACAAATAAACAATCTAATAATGCACCACAAGGAACTATAATAGAAAACCAAAAATAAACCAACTAAAACTTAGTAGAAGGGAAAAAAAATAATAAAGATCAGAACTAAATGAAAGAGACTGAAAAACAGTGGTCAGATTTTTTTATAACCAATCTTTATTTAGTTATAAACACAGAAAGTTGTATAGCTCTGAAAAGTTCTAAGTTATTATTTTAATGTTCTTTGAGTAATTAGGTATTTTTACAGATTAAAAAAATGTCATTTCCCACTGGGAAGCCAATTCAAGCATTCCGAAAATGCCTCCCTCAGAATGCTTCAAAGTCACTTTTTTAATGAAAAGATTTAATATAGGCTTCATTTATTTATCAAAGAGCCAACGTTGTGCTTTAACCTCAAATGTTCACCAAAAGCTAACATTTCCAAACAATTATATTTTCCAAACAATTATATTTTGTCACAGTAAAAGAGACAAAGTACTGTACTGTCACAGTACAAAGACTGTACTGTCACAGTACAAAGACAAACAAAATAGCAATATTTTGCTGTTCCTCTAAAGAGCTGTATTTTCCAGAGGATATGGTTTTTGTCAGTGTGAGTATAAGTTATTATCTTCAGAATAAGAAGCTGACATGTAGTCAATAGTTCCGCTCACTGGCTTTTTGGATATTCCACATATCCATATACTGATTCTGAGTATGAGTTTTGCTGCAACTCTTCGGGGCAATATAGATTAATAGGTTCGCATGTGCTTCTCTAAACAGAAGATAAAAAAATTAAACCAGTGCTCTCTTTATTTAGAATGGAATTCCCTACCCTCCAAGAAATGTTAATTGTATTTCTGCTGTCTTAACGGCTATCTCTGAGTCATAAATCACTGGGACGGTCTGTATGAAGAAAATCTGCCATTTTCTCTATTGCAGTAAAAAAATTCCACTTCATCATTTACTGTTAAGGAAGAAATGAGAAAAGTATAGGTTTCTTTATTTACAGTACAATATTCATATTTTTAACAACTCTAAAGAGCTGCAAAGAGTAAATCCTGAAAGACCCACCACGATTAATCATTGAAAACATCTTGATAAATTTATTCTTTGCTTCTTTTCTCTTTGCTATCTACAATGGAAAGGGTTCCTTTCTCCAAGGAAAACTTTAAAAGGTAGAGCCAATTCTCATTTGTCTGAGATAATCTGGATGCCACTTTGGATAGGAGGCTTGCCAAAATAACTTTATTGCCAAAATAGTTATTAACTGTAGCATCATGGATGGTGCTGAATTAAGGAAATGACTCATTACTCATTCCTAGTGAGCTACGTGAGGAACAAAGAAATGAATTATTTTCCTATTTTAAGTCAATGCACTCATACAAAATTGTGGATATGCATGAATGAACCACTATTAACTATCTACAAGGAAATATTTGCAGTTCTGAAAAGTACTGTCCATATACTAATGGTGAGATTCCATAATATACCTAATACAAAACTGTATATAACCATCAGTTTGAGAGCACATTAAATGCAGTCAGAGATTTCTGATCTAAAAATTACATAGCTAATAAAGCCTATAACACACTACCAGTAACCACCCTAGAAAGGTAATTCTCTTTGGGATGAGATTCCAGTTGTTTTTGCTGCAACCATGATGACTTTATCCTTACCCATTCACACTACCTTGACAGGTGATCCATAATTCTTACTCTTATGAATTTATGAAACTTATATTTTAACACATTACATGCTGGCATGACAAAACTGTCTTTAGTAGGCCAAATTAGAAATTTTACACATCAGCTGACACTGAGTTACTATATCACAGTGTGACTTAGCAGACAATAATTTAATTTCTGAAAAATCAACATCTTTGCCATCGTTAACTTTATTCTATTTAACTTCAATGGTAAAAAGCATAAAACATAAACAGCTAATGCCCACCGCCTCTTTCCTATGTCCAAGGCACTGTTTGAAAGGAATTTAACATTGATTACTTTATTTGATCCTTATAATAATCCTATGATGTAGGGAGCATTATAATTCTTATTTTATAGATAAAGAAATTAAGGTACACAGAGGTAAAATAATTTGCCCAAGATCACACTGCTAGTAAATGAAAGATTGGATTCAAATGTACACAACCTCTTTCCAGACCTTGATTATAATCATCTTTGTCTCCTTCTAAACTGATAGCCCATAAATTTAATGTGCCTGAGACAAAGACACAAATCATTAGGAATGGCAAGAGTAAGTAATCGTTAGCCTTAAATGGCCATAAAATACTCCACTGTATATTTGTGAAGGAAAAAATAACAAAGTTAAAGAATATGTACAAAAGACTAGAATCTTAACCATAAAACTGCATATCCATGGTGAAGTATAATACGAATTTTTTTAACATTTTCCTTCTAACATGAGAATGGCTCAATTTAAACTTTTTTTACATGTTTCTTAACATGTACATGTTTTTTACGAATGCATTATACACAGAAGCAGAAGCCTTACTATTGCATAGTTGGATTTAATAAAACTTTATCGATCACCTACCATGCATTGTAATATAAATTGCATATACAAATATAATTAAAACATGAACTCGGCCGAGCATGGTGGCTCCTAACACTCTGAGAGGCCGAGGTGGGAGGATCGCTCAAGGTCAGGAGTTCAAAACCAGCCTGAGCAAGAGTGAGACCCTGTCTCTACTAAAAACAGAAAGAAATTAATTGGACAACTAAAAATATATAGAAAAAATTAGCCGGGCATGGTGGCGCATGCCTGTAGTCCCAGCTACT